>JASTWL010000892.1:0-68295 GCA_035220575.1 Temnothorax rugatulus | reverse complement strand
TGTACAACTTCGCAATTGGCTATACTTCTAACATCAGGTCTGTTATCAGCCATCCAATCTACGATCATCATCTTGGTTTTGTTTCTGTTGATCGCGAGACCAAAGTTGAGGCTTATTCTTTCCAGGAGTTGAAGGAGGTTTAGTATGTCTTCCTCAGTTGATGCAAGAAGAGTGGTATCGTCAGCATATCGCAAGTTAGATATCAGCCGTCCACCCACGGATACACCCTTATCCCATTCATCTAGGGCAATTCGCATTATATATTCCGTATAAATATTGAATAGAGTAAAGGTGAGAGAATACATCCCTGCCGAACCCCAGCACGAACTCCGAAGTCTCCGGAATCAATTCCATCCACCCGGACTGCCGCTGTACTCCCTACGTACAATTTCTTTATGAGGTATACCAGGTGATATGGCACGCCCATTTCTGTGAGAACTTCCCATAATTTGTTCCATTTTACAGTGTCGAAAGCTTTCCGAAAGTCAACGAAGCATATGTATAGTTGGTTGTTGAATTCTCTGGCCTTCTCTATAATTTGTCTCAGTATATGCATTTGTTCTCGCGTTCCTCTTCCCTTTACAAAGCTAGCTTGTTCGGGTGCGATTTCTCGATTCAATTACGCTTGCAGTCTAGTATTCAGGATGTGCAGTAGTACTTTGCTGGCATGGGATATGAGGGCAATCAATCTGTAGTTGTTACATTTCGTGGTTGAGCCTTTTTTATGTAGTGGGATGAACAAGGAGTGAGACCAGTTTTTAGGCCAGTTTTATGATTTAGACCAGTTATGACTTGGGTATGCTGTCAGAAATAATTTCCAAGTAAAGATTCATATTGAATTATTTATTAATATGTACATGTATTATTACAATATATGTAAATATTTTTTATATAGAAAAATAACTTCATCCGCCAGTGATTAAAACAGAAATATTATTTTATTGCTCGACTAACTGGCACAAAGTAGAAAATATGCACTACATTTCGGCTCAAGGTTCGAGCCTTTCTCACACACAAGTGAGGTGTAATGAATTCTAAAATTCATTAAATAACAATATGTAATGCAATATATATAACAAGAAATAAAGTCAAAATTAATCATCGTTATGTTGGAGAGCAATACCTATTCGTCTAACTGACTCGTCATATGAAATCAACGGACATGCCTGTGATCACGAAAATGTTCCAGCATAGTCATAAATAACAGCTGTGAACAATTATTCATAAAGCAACAATATGTGAAAGGAGTGTGCAAAGATCAGGCGAGACTCACGTGTCCAATATGTCGAAATTCGATTTGCATGTTAAAAGTTCTCCGTTGTGACATGTTGTGCGTATGTAAGTAACTAGGAGACTGCGGACAGACAGAGAAGGCCCATACAGCACAGATTGTTGCAGAAAGCTTCCAGAAAGGTTTCAAAGTTTCAGAAAGCTTCCAGAAAGGTTCGAAACCTTTCTGGAAGCTTTCTGAAACAATTTGTGCTGTATGGGGGAGTCAAGGTATCAGGGAGATTTAGAGGGGGGAGAATTATAAACAAATAATTAAACCGACGTGATAACACCGTCGCATACTGAGTTTAAATTCTCTGTGTCTTTCTTAAGGTTAGTGGTACTATTGTGCTTCTTTATGAAGAACATTTCGGCAATCTCTCTCATTTTCATGTTGCATTCCTTATGTAGAATTTTAGGATCTGACCACTTAAAATTATGGTCATTATGTATGCGATGCTTGCTCACAACTGAGAAATTGCTGTCAGGTTTCTTAATATCGTTGCAATGTTCCTTAATTCTAGTCTCCAAGTGTCTCTTTGTCTGTCCTATGTAAGAAGCCTCACAATTCTCACAATCAATCTGATAAACCACGTTCGTCTTTTTCCCACTCGGCATGTAATATTTCAGAAACATTTCTGCAAAATTCCATTTGAAATATTACACCTTTCATTAATATTTCAGAAATATTTCACGACCGTTTCTACATCATTTCGGTAATGTGTTTCAATGTCCGCAATTATTTCAAATGCAACCATGCTGAAAGATTTCGGTAATATTTTGGTAATATTATGAAATATTTCCGAAATATATCTACGAAATATTACAGAAACACTTCAGAGATATTTCAAATACATTTTACACTGATTGTGAGAAAAATGTTTTCTATTAGCAAACAAAATTTTGTTACTGACGCAAAAACTATTTGTTGATATGTGAAAAATGAAATATTTTGTTACCGGAACAAAAAAAAATATATTAAGCAATTAAGTCATGTGCGTATAGCTGCCGCGCGTTTGTCCGAAGTCCGCTCTCTCAGCCGGTCACCCATCCAAGTAGTATACCGGCACCTTGTTGCTTGACATCGATGATTGAACAGGGTAGTGGTGATCCTCTGACTCTGACGCTTCTTTCTTTCTTATACTTGCTTATTTTGATGAGCATAAAGCTATCGCATAACAATATTAACAATACAAATATACGAATAAATCTTTTTTGCCAGTCAACGTCGAATATTATTTTATATTAAATATTATTAAATATTTTATATTTTATGTTAAAAATGTCATGACAAAATTTGGAATATCAGAAAATTTTTAATAAAAGAGAAAAAATGCAATAAAATGCAATAATTATATAATAATAAATTTAATTTTTTATAAGTTCTAAAGTCTGTCAGCAACTTTTCGGAAATATTACAAATGCAATGTTGTATGTGAAACATTCAAAAATATAACGCGTGCAATGTAAATGTAAAATTGTAAATAATAGTTTTATCATGTATCAGAAATGTTTCTAAACCATTACATCTGCAATATTTCTTCTGCAATATTGTAGAAATTCACTGCCTGCAATTCAATTTTTCATTACCTACGCAATCTTTCAGAAATTTTTCAGAAATATTTTAAATGCAACGTTGCGTTTGATATGTTATAGAAATATATTATTCGTGCAATGCAAACGTAATATTACTTTTATAATGTTTCAGAAATATTTCTGAAATATTACATCTGCTACATTTTTTTGCAATATTACAGAAACTTACAAATATTGTAAACAACTTTCTGAAAGATTTCAGAAATATTGTTAATGCAATATTATAAAAAACATGATGCAAGTACATTTCTAAAATATTTCCAATGCATAGTTACAAATGAAATGTTAACGAAATATTTCTGCACCATTTCCGAATATTTCAATATTTCAGCAACATAACATGCCGAGTGGGTTATGTGTCGTATAAGTCTATCCTTACCCCTCTTGATGACAGCATTAAGTTTTTTCGGTATCTTATACAGAACCTCGAAACCAACTTTTTCCAGAGTACGTCGTACGCCCTCACTTAATCCTTTTATAAAGGGGATCGCTATATACAGTTACGTGCGTCGAATGTATTGTCAGGACGACTATTGCTAGTATTAGTGTCTGTTCTATTTTTTAATTGTCTCAATCTATTGTTAATATGCTTGTTAACCAACTTACTCGGAAAGCAATTATTTGTAAGGATATCTTTAACAATATTAATGTTAGTGTGGTGAAAGCGGTCATCCGACAGCAAAATTGCGTGGTCGACCAAGTTAATTATAGTATTGATTTTGTATTTTAGCGGATGGTTAGAAAAATAATTAATGTATCTCCCCGAGAAAGTTGGTTTTCTATACCAATCATAGTAACTAACTTATCCCCTTCTCTTATAACTAAAGTGTCCAAAAACGGTATCGAGCTGTTAGCTTCAGTTTCGAAGGTGAACTGCAAACGAGGATGATAATTATTAAAAACGTCAAGTACAGCGTTTATAGCAGATTTCGGCACTATAGTGGAAGCATCGTTTACATAGCGGAGGAAGATTCGAACCTCAAAATTAAGTAAATTTAAGCAATGCGTTTCCAAATCATCCATAACCATATCCGCTAATATGGGTGAAAGAGGAGATCCCATAGGACTATAGGACTCATAGATTTGCTCGTAAAATATTTTTTATATGTGTATATCTTTTACTTTTTTACATTTAATCATTTATTGACACCCACAAAAATATTTCTAGTTCTATATATAGCACGATGAAAAATTATCTCATGTTATAAATTTTTTGATTAAGCAGTGCATTCTCTTTTTAAAAATATCATTGAATTTATACAATATCGAAATTATCATGACATTTACATACGGTACAGTTTCGAAATCTGAAGTAGCAAAATCGAGCAAAATAGATAAAGTCGCTTAATCCAGAGTAATGTCGGACAGGAGACATTTTAAATAAAGTAGGAGTAGACTATACACCAGAACCATTAAGAAACGTTTGAATAAAAATGTTTTTGAAACCATGATTTAAGAAATGTATTTTTTACGTTTCTACAGTAGTTAACAAAAATATCTATTTGTTAAATTTTTCCTTTCAAAATTATAATTTGCTTTATCTATATATATATAATAGCTAGCCTTTTTTGAAACATTTAAATTTATATTGCACTAATTATTATTGCACAAAATAAATCATTTTATCCATGCACATATATCCATTTATTTACTTAAATTAATTTTGTCTTACCGGTCTTAATCTATATTTGTCATCGGACAAATCTGAGCTTAGAAAACTTCCAGCAGTTGCAAAATAAACGTTCTGCTGTACGTGGCCATTGAAAGAACATTTATATGTCTGTTCCATTTTGAAGAACTTCCTGACCACCCTGAACTGGTGCACATCAGTAGGGGAGACCGGGGCTATTCGTGACACATTTTTGTTTCGAATTTTTTTCTCGCTTCGTATAATGTTTAAAAAATTTTTATTAGTGCGATGTAATCGTCCATCTCTCTAGTTTAAAAGAAAAAAATATATATAGGTTTTTCTCTCACGAGTCTCGAAATATATCAAGAAATGTATCGCTGTATCATGTGTCACGAATTGCCCCGGGGTAATTCGTTACAGGCCACGCGGTAATGCGTAACACTTTCTCTGATTGAACAAACTATATGGATTACTTTCGTTTTTGCAATTTTTATCTACTTTATACTTTGAAAACTTTAATTGTCAGAATTTATATATTATATGTATAAAAAATTATGAGGAAAAAAGTAACGCTTGTTCCATTAATCGCCCTCATCGCTCACATTCGATTACGGGAAACCACTTCTCAAAGGCGTCTATGGCCCCTGCGAACTGGTTCTTCCTTTGAACGCTTATTCGTGGGTTTTTTTTGTTGCCCCGATTGCTCGTGTCACGAAATGCCCCGGCCTGGTTTTTCCTCATTCATGATCCGTGACTTACGGATAAGAAAGAATACCATAAAATCTACTCATGCATTATGCTTAGTAAAGTCGAGTGACTGAATACAACTTACCGTTTCGGATCTCTTATTATGTTATTCGGCGAGAAAACACATTTTCGGGATTTGAAAAATTTTACTTTGAGCACTTGAAATTAAACTTTCTGTCACTGAGAGAGAAAAATGATTGACACGCAAATGCCATTCCGTTGGTACCTAGAGGACACTAAGATACATCTGTGATTGATGTTTCTAGCAGCAAACATTTTAAAATTAAGCCCGCGACAAAATTTCAGCAGTGTCACGAATAGCCCCGGTCTCCCCTAATGCAATTAAGTTAATAAGTAATTAATAGAGTGAGACAAGTATATTTTGTTTCACTTTAACTTATTGCACGAATGTGCACCAGTTCAGAAATTTCTTCGAAAAAGAATAGACGTCATAGATGGTATATGCATAAAGTTTCTAGAACATTCTTACGCATGTCTCAAAGACGTCATAAACACGTTCGAAAGACGTGAAAAGTAGGAATTTTAAATGTCTTTATCTAAAATGTCTTTATCATTAAAACAAAACGTTTTTATAATAGTTTTTTAAACGTTATTTTATCGGAAAAGAAACGTTCCGTCGAACGTTTTTCGAATGGACATTTTTACTCATAAGAAACGTTTCTAGAAATCGGTTATAAAACATTTCGGAGAAACGCTTATAAAACATTTCTGAAACGTGTATGTGCTACCTGGGAAAGCATTCAATAAAAAACACTTTCTTCGATGCTTTAGCACGTTCATTCTGATACTGATCGTAAACTGGCTTGGACAACGACTCAAATGAAATTTACTGTCTAAAGTACTGGACCCTAATCAGTTAAATTACCTCCGAAGTCAAGGAAGGAAAATATTTATTTTAGACACAATCCCAATGATCACCCTGTATTAACGAAGATTTATTTAATTATAGTTTATTTATTTTACGTTAGTATAATAATTTTAATACAATACAAAGTTTTTAAAGGTAATAATAAAGTTAAGGAGAAATTATATTCTTAATTAATTATATTAACTTATATTGCACAAACGTACATTTATATATAAAAGAAGGTAATTTTTGCTGTATCAATAAATTACTTCCCTTAGCCTTGACACAAACTGTTATATTTTTCAGTTACATTTGTTCATAACTTTTTAACGAACAACGAGCGACGGCTAACATCTTTTAAATTAAGGTTACTCAGAAGGATGACCTTAAAAACATATGTCAAGGTCATTGGAGATGGGTCCGTTATTATGCACTTTTACCACGTTTTTAATTATTCACAAATATACGTTGCATTTTTGCAGAGAGTAATTCATGGGATTTATTAAAAGTATATTTGCAGAATAATGAATTATTCAATAATGTAAAAAAATGTGTCAAATTTGCGTAACGCATTAATTTATATTTACAATTTTCAGAAAAATAATTACAAAAATAAATTTTACATAGAAGATAAATACTTGAACTAATTTTACTATGTGACCAAAAGTAAATGAAAAATAATTTACAATTTGGTTAATTCAGTTATAATAATAAAAGAATTGGATATTAACAATTTATAATAATAATAATAATGTTCTCGATAAAAATGTATTTCAGATACTTTGTCATTTCTGTTTCATCACTGTTATAAAATGTTAATAAGAGTTTACTTCTTTACTATTATGAAATATTAGCAATTATAATATACTACATCACCATATGCAGGCTAGGCGTTCGGGGAACGCGCTATTAGCGCTATTTGCTTATTCTATCCTTGTTTTATACCTGATGAGCGATAAAGACAGAATGATGCAATATAGAGTTCCTGTAAGTAGAGTTGTGTGCCAATACCGTAGCTTTGTCTCACTCGGCCACTAACGTCTTGTCGATAAATGGCCAATGTACAGTATGTTATAGCTTTGTCTCACTCCCACTAAAGAACCGGAAGCGCTGATCGGGAAATGGCGGAGCCAATCAGCGAAAGGAATACCATTGGCTTAACTTTTCCTTGACCAACTCTAATGCAATAGCGCTAATAGCGCGCTCCCCGAACGTAGCCGCAATAGTCATAAATATAATATATATATATATATATATATATTATATATATATATATATATATATATATATATATATATATATATATATATGATTAGAGGAAGTGTGTGTCCAGGTATTGTGGAATGTCCTAAGCCTTTTTTAAGATAACTTGAGAACTATTAAAGATAACTGAACTCATCAGTTTTTACTGACACTAAGTTGTAATGTGCCAAGTATTTGTTATAATGTGTTCCTATTCCTGACAAGTTTCGTTTATCTACAGTAAGTTTATTATATTAATTTTTTTCGAAGGTAGATTTTGGAAGGGCAATGCGAAATATCTCATTAATCTCGCAAAAAAAATTTTTTTTTGTATTTTGATGTATATTAATAAATAGTTTATGATAATTATTATGTTATATATATTATATATATCTATATATATAAAGGAAGATGTCCTGACTGACTGACTGACTCACTCACTCATCAACGCCCAGTCCAAACCCCTGAACCTACCCACTCGGCATGTTATGTTGCTGAAATATTGAAATATTCGGAAATGATGCAGAAATATTTCGTTAACATTTCATTTGTAACTATGCATCTGAAATATTTCAGAAATGTACCTGCAACATGTTTTTTATAATATTGCATTAACAATATTTCTGAAATCTTTCAGAAAGTTGTTTACAATATTTGCAAGTTTCTGTAATATTGCAAAAAAATGAAGCAGTTGCAACATTTCAGGAATATTTCTGAAACATTATAAAAGTAATATTACGTTTGCATTGCATGAATAATATTTCTGTAACGTATCAAACGCAACATTGCATTTAAAGTATTTCTGAAAAATTTCTGAAAGATTGCGTAGGTAATGAAAAATTAAATTGCAGGCAGTGAATTTCTACAATATTGCAGAAGAAATATTGCAGATGTAATGGTTTAGAAACATTTCTGATACATGATAAAACTATTATTACGTTTACATTGTACGCGTTATATTTTTGAATGTTTCACATACAACATTGCATTTGTAATATTTCTGAAAAGTTGCTGGCAGACTTTAGAACTTATAATGAAATGGAAGTTTTAATCGATCTCTTTAGGGTTACAATTTTCATCCATCACTACCCTTAACCTCTCAATTAACCCTTTGAACCAACGGCTTAATGTCTCTTTTCCAAAAGACGGAGCCCAGTTTGTTCCGCACAAGAGCCTATCTTGTACGGAGGGCGCAGCTTTTGAAAAATAAATTCCATGTTTACATGCTCTAGTGGACTCGAACCTGGTTCTTCAGATTACGAGTCTGGCGCTCTACCTCTAGACCACACTGCCGCCTACTTTAGAACTTATAAAAAATTAAATTTATTATTATATAATTATTTCATTTTATTGCATTTTTTCTCTTTTATTAAGAATTTTCTGATATTCCAAATTTTGTCATATGGAATTTTTAATATAAAATATAAAATATTTAATAATATTTAATATAAAATAATATTTGACGCTGACTGACAAAAAAGATTTATTCGTATATCTGTATTGTTAATATTGTTGTGCGATAGCTTTATGCTCATCAAAATAAGCAAGTATAAGAAAGAAAGAAGCGTCAGAGTCAGAGGATCATCACTATCATGTTCGATCATCGATGTCAAGCAACGAGGTGCCGGTATACTACTTGGATGGGTGACCGGTTCGGACAAACGCGCGGCGGCTATACGTACATGGCTTAATATATTTTTTTTGTTCCGGTAACGAAATATTTCATTTTTCACATATCAACAAATAGTTCTTGCGTCAGTAACAAAATTTTGTTTGCTAATACAAAACATTTTTTTCAGTGTAAAATGTTCGTAGATATGTTTCAGAAATATTTCAGTAATATTACCGAAATATTGCCGAAATCTTTCAGCAAAGTTGCATTTGAAATAATTGTGCCGATTGAAACATTGCAGAAATGTTGCAGAAACGGTCGTGAAATATTTCTGAAATATTGATGAAAGGTGTAATATTTCAAATGGAATTTTGCAGAAATGTTTCTGAAATATTACATGCCGAGTGGGTAGAGACTTGAAATTTGGAGGGTGTATTCCTCTCATGACGTAAGCACCCACTAAGAAGGAATTTTTAGAAATTCGACTCCTAACGGG
Organism: Temnothorax rugatulus; assembly: GCA_035220575.1. Taxonomy (NCBI): domain Eukaryota; kingdom Metazoa; phylum Arthropoda; class Insecta; order Hymenoptera; family Formicidae; genus Temnothorax; species Temnothorax rugatulus. The sequence continues at coordinate 58,835 of JASTWL010000892.1, read as the reverse complement.
GTGAAAAGGGTATCTATATATATAAAGAAAATGTCCTGACTGACTGACTCATCAACGTCCAGCCCAAACCCCTGAACCTAGAAACATGAAATTTGGAGAGTGTATTCCTCTCAAGGGAGAGGGAAAGGGAGAGGGAGAGAGAGACAGAGAGGGAGAGAGAGACAGAGAGAGAGAGAAAGAGAGAGAGAGAGAGAGAGAGAGAGAGGGAGAGAGAGGAGAGAGAGAGAGAGAGAGAGAGAGAGAGAGAGAGAGAGAGAGAGAGAGAGGGGAGAGAGAGAGAGAGAGAGAGAGAGAGAGAGAGAGAGGAGAGAGAGAGAGAGAGAGAGAGAGAGAGAGAGAGAGAGAGAGAGAGACTATTTGCGTGTCTTATTACACATGTCCTCCGGGGCGAAGCCCGGGTAACCAGCTAGTTTATTATATTATAATTTGTTGTAAACTTATATTTTTGTACTCTTTGTGTAATAATGCCATACAAATGTATATTATATAATATACATTTGTATGGCATTATTACACAAAGAGTACAAAAATATAAGTATATAATATGATAGATATTACTCCTGAAAGAAAGAAACAATAATAGAGTATATTGAGTATAAAATGCAATACCTACTTATAAAAAGTGGTGGGATTATACAAACTATTCCGCATTACCCGACATTGCCAACCTCTTTATTGTACCTACATAATGGTAATATACGCCGTATGACACTTGCTCAATAGATTACACTATCTTATAATTAGTTTTTACATGTAACAAAAAGCGATTACGAACCTGTGAGGTAGATTGACTGATGTAAAATAATAAAAATCTATAAACTAATAACCTTACGCAAGTATTATAGCGACATATCCAAAATCCTAAATTACACGTACTAACTACATGACACTTCCTACTACATTGCTGCTTTGTACGTTAAATTATTAAAGATTTAGTAGCTGGTAATTCCAGTACTGTCCGCTAGGTTGTAACACTTTTGATAGGCTAGATATAGTAGTATTTCAAATTATTCCATTTTTTTTATTCCATATTATCTGCACTTCCTCAACCAACATTAGATTTACACTGATGTCTCCTTGTTATTCATATTTGCGACTTTTATGTATACGCTTGAGAGTGTTGCACGCATGCACATACATATGTATATAGACATATATATAGTTTATATAGTTAGCTTTTTCAATTTATCCTTTCAAACGATGGATTTAACTGGCGGCTTTCCTATTCGTTGTTGAATTATTTTATCATCTCCATTTTGAGCAGAACTTAATGGCATATTATCTTTTGACAATTGCGACATCTCCTTCCTCCACTTTGTTAACCAGTTACTGGAAACAGTCTAAGAAAATTAAAACATTCACTGTTATTAATAGGAAATTTTTTATATGGTGTGTATATGTACATAGAAGCGAGCTCACTTCTTTAGGATTTTTGTGAAGAATTATTTAAAATCATAAAATTATTAAATTTTATGTCAATAAATAATTATATACGATATGTAATTAAATTAAATAGAAATTGAAACAAAAGAATTTGTGTATTAAATTATTTAAAATTAAAAAATTGAAACTATATAAGTTCTTATTTACATCTTGATCTTTTGTATCCTCTATTTGAATCTTCTTAACTTTCTCCTCCATTACTTTGAGTTTATCCATTTCCTTCTGGATTTTACGCTCCATTTGATATTTAGCCACCGCTTGTGCCAATGGTCCTAGCTCTCCTTTCATCGCAGCGTTAAACGCCGCCTATTTATAAAAAGATATTTTTATTAAATAAATATAAAGGTTTACTATGCAAATTATGCAGATTCTTACATCTCGTCGCCTTTTAGCGTCGTTGGATGTACCTATCGGATCTGTCTCGGTCTGGGGTCCCAGTTCAATGAGAATCTGAAAATCTGCGTGTTCACCTAATCGAAAGCCCACGCCAAGTCTGGAATCGGTTCCTGTAGAATTTTATAGAAATTTATATAAGTTAACAAAAATTATGTTACTAAATAAAATTTTTAACAATTTTATTTTATGATTTACTTAACTTTCTTAATTGGTGGTATATTTGAGTAGATCAATGACAAAATTGTTGGAAGTTCCTCCGGTATAATCAAACTCCTTACATCTGTAAATTTTATTTTATTTTTATACCAGTTTACCAGTTATTACCAGTTATTACCAGTTATTATAATCATCGGACATATACTACCGGCCAAAAGTTTGAGACCACATGTAAAATTTAAAAATTTTACGTGTTTCAGTGAAACACTACTCGAAAGTTCGAGTCAGGGCTTAAATACTTAATATTTTTTCTTAATTTGAAAGTAAATAGGCAGAGTAAATATTTAGCATAGTTGTAGTTAACATTGTTTAATTTCAACGAAAATGGATTATATGGTCATAAAGTTCCAAAACTGAACTATACACTATTTTAGAATATTTTAGAATAGGTGAAAAAGAATCTTTTATAAAAAAAGAAACTTATAATTAGATTACATTGATTGGCTATTTTGACGAAAAAAGTGTCTAATATTTTTTAGTGTCTAATACATTTTTCATCTCGTAAAAAATATTTTTTATAGAACTTTCAAACATTTTATATTATTTTTTGTTTTATTATAAAACAATGAATAATATAATAAAAATTCTTTCAAATTATATAATAAGTTTGATTTGATTTCATATAGCAAACATTTTCAATTAATGTTCTCAATATTTTGGTCAGTAGTATAAGTAGGCCAAGTTTTTTGTTAACATAATTTTATCTTAATAAATGTTTGTTTTTTAGTTATATCTTATTTTGCATTTTTTTAGTCTTGTTTTCCTGGAAAGGGTAAAAGATGTAGAGGAAAGTACCCGATTATGAGATACCATATCTATTTTGTGTGATTGCCGGAAGTCTATGGGCAGAATTGAAAAATATAGTAGGTCATTTTGAAGGAAATTTAATAAGCTTTAAGATGCTGAAATGTAAAATTTAATTTAAATATTAATTTTTCTGAAAATTAGAAAAATGTAAAAAATGAGCTTTCAAAAAAATCGAAGAAGTGTGCTCCTAATATGAGAGACCCCGGGAAATCGCTAATAAAGTGCAAAATACATCATATTGCAATTACAAAACTTTATTTAAAGTTTTTAAAAGACAAATGTAATGGAGAAGCATATTTGCAACAATCGTAAACCCACTTATACTCAATATTGTACCTAATCTTCCCCCTCCACCCTTCCCCCTTAAATCAAGGTCAGCACAGTCTTATAAATTCGTATAAACCTTCCCTTAACGTTAATATAGTATTTTCTCTTCTTTTATTACTATACAATAACTTTCATACTCCAGCAACCCAAGAGTACTCTGAGTATCTCATGTTACGAGCACCACGCCTTGCGGTTTCGCGATCACCAAATCTCTACAATTGAGCAACTCAACATATCCCGTATTTTCCCATTAATACGACCTTACTCTATCGCTGCATGCAGAACTTATTGCCAAATATTTATTAATAAACAAGGTTTAAACGTTTAAAGACTCATATTCATGACACTTGACAACATCCAATTTCACAATTTCTTTCTCTGCAACGATCAAACAATGAATTTTCCACTAAATATAGGTTTTACTCCAAGGGCAATAAGTTCATGGTGGAACCAACAGATAGGGCCTATTAGTTTAGCAGAAACTTCGCTGTCGCATATTAGGAGCCTATCTCATAATAGGGGACTTTCCTCTATACAAAATACAAAACAAGTAATACTTACGATTACAGAAAACCATGAAAAGCAGCAGCTGCGAAATCGCTCTCTTCACGATCATCATTTTGAAAGGAAAATCTCTGCGTGCGCACCGATTTTATATATTCAACAAGCGCGTGATTTAGCTTCCATGGCTGTTTTATAATTGAACACGACGAGCAAAGATTAATTCTTAGGACAAAATACAATCTTTTCATCGTCTAAAATAACATTGGTCTATTAAACTGTTAATTTAATTTTATTTTTTCTAATTATTGCTTATAAAAATTTTATTATACTCAAAAATTTCAATTTTAATCCCAAACTTTTTGGAAGAACGCAATAAATAAGATAAGATAAAAGGACAATAAAAATCTTATAGAAATATTCACAATTGCTCAGTTAACATAAAAATTATTATGATAATATCCAAAATGGCAAAAATATCAACCACTATATATTCGATAGTGACTATTCATCGACGTCAAATCAAAATTGATGTCGAATTGACTAATCATTTCTGGCTAGAATATATCATTGTAAAATATATCATTGTATCAAAATTTTGATACGTAACAATATAAGACACTTTTTATTTACATTGATATACACAATAACGATACCGTGCGCAAGAAATCTACATTTACTTTAAATATTTTTTACCCCAACAAAAAACTTTTTATATAAAAAAATAGAGTAACTGGGGGGAATATGCTACTCGCTATGTTTAACAAAGCTACGGCTAAAAGTGCTCTTGTGAATACCATAAAATTATTCATAGTTCTATTTTGCATAAGTTTTGTGTGTTCATTTCCTGGCAGTATTATAGTTTTTATGAGGTAAGTACATTTGACAACGTGCTTTTTAGAACTTAATTTCTTAATGGTTTTATGTAAGTTATTCTTCAAACGTTACACTATTTTTAACTCGATTAGCTTGTCGTTCTATTAGTATTGGTTAGGATGAAAGTACTCAGTATGTCGCTGGTTCGTTTTACTGATAGCCGTATTGTACAGGCTTATTAATATAAAACTGCGTCTTGGGGGAATATGCAACTATAGGGGGGGAATATGCAACTATAGGGGGAATATGCAACTATAGATAGGAGTAAAATGCCAGTACTGTTGACAATTTCCTAACTTAATGCCAGTAGATTAGGAAGTTGTAAACAGTATAAACAAATATTTGTCCGTATAAATGTTGAAGATAAATAAATCTAAATATTTATTTCATGCACTATGAATAAGTTACGTTTAATTTAATTTTAAAATTTTATTTTTTATGTTAAAAACTATTTGTACTGTAATAATATTTTACAAAATTGTATTCCGGATAATTTAGACTATATAGGTACTTGTAGTATGCAACATTATTATTGAAATATAAAGAAAGTAATAAAAACATTTTTTACATGTGTTAAACAAGAATACTTCGAATGTATACGAGGAAGACTAAAAAGGAAAAAAATGTAGCTGAAAAAAGTGTAACTGACACAAAGTTATAAAACTTACAAAGTTTTCAGATTTTAAGGTTTATAAAAGGTTTTAAAGTTTGTGCGGTTTAAGGTTTGTATGGTTTTAAAAGCTTTTAAGATTTATTTTTCATTTTAATTTCAAATGTTGCAATCCAATATTATAATAATTTTAATGTTACAATTTAATTTTAAAATTTTATTTTTTATATTAAAAACTATTTGTACTGACTTATTTTAAAGACTATTTGTACTGTTTTTATGAATAAAGTAATCTTTTAAATTACTACATGTTTGTATATGTGATATATTACCTTATACTATGTGGCATATTACCCATACGGTTGGGTAATATGCCACTTTGCAACACTTTTGTATTTCTTTCTTTTTAATAGCAAACAAAATATTTTATTAAAATCATATACAAATAACAGATAAAAGAAGGAAAAAGGAGACCAGTATGCAAAGATACTTCAAACAGAACGAAAAATAGGAAAACAATCAAATTTTTGTTAAGTGTGGCATATTCCCGTTAGTTACCCTATGTACAATATAAATATATATAATTATATATTAAAATCCATATATTTTCTTTCTCTTCTATAATCTCTTTTTTCTCATTTCCTCAAATTTTACTTTTTAGAAAAAAAAAAAAAATACAAAAACTATCCTTTTACTTATTTTTTAATTCTTATTATTTTTCCTGTACAAACAGAGATTACAGAGAAGAGAAAAAAAGCATATTTTTTACTATACTTATATATATTTAAATGTTTTTATACGAAAAAGTTTTTACTGGGTCGTTGATCAGTCTGCTAACTTCACTAAACTCACTTAGAATGGTGCAAAAGTGAAATTTGAGAGTCAGATTACTGCCATTACTGGACGTTCTCTCAAGAAAGCACAGTATAGATTAAATAATTTTTTATCGGCTTTCCATATTACGAAGTCTATTTCTTTATTATATATTTATATTATTATATTATTTCCACATTATTCTCACTTTGCACGGTTGCTTCCTCAAGAAACACTATTTAATGACTGTGTCGAATAAGTGAAGAGAATCCGTCACCATGTGGAAAACGTGCGTCAACGACGGGCACGCGCGTTTGTTCTCAAAACTAAACTTACATGAAAGTGAAATCTAGGAGCACCAGCGACGGGCAACTGCTCGCTAATCGGTGTTCTAGAAGTGAACTGCAGATCTCTTTACGAAATACGCGTGTCTTCGACATTAAACCGGTGCGAGAAAGAGTGCTCGCTGAGACTCGCTTTTGAAGTGAAAGGACAGACGGCGGATTCGGAATTGAGGTCAGCGGCGGCCAAACCAAGTGTCGATATTGGCTCGTATGGTTGAACTCTCTTTTTCTTGTGCACGCTTTTCACTTCGTGCCATCTTCATCGGGTTTGCCATACAGGTTTCACGTATCGTAATTATAATTTGAATAGGATTGATGCGATCGTGACGAATGATCGCTGGACGGCCTCGTGCCACTGATCTATGATCAACAAACGGCAAGTCAAGGATGCCGTTTCACGACGTATCGTGCGAGTTACGGGTATGCTTTAAATAGTCGTCATTAGAAAATTGCACCGGAAAACGGTAAACTGAATTACATACAACACGATTCGAAGTCATGTAATGAAAATAAAACTTTCTACTTCGGTGTGGTAGCGGAGATAAACATAGATTAGTGTATGTCGCAATAACGGAACGCAATACAATTCATTTGCTTTCCCGTATGATCCCTTTGTATAGAGAGGCTCGGAAGGATAGTAACAATGTCATGCAGACAACAGATTTAAAAATTTCGTTATAGATATTTTTTTATATCTTACTAGTATATCTTATTACAATATTATCATCCTAAACATCATTACACGTTTAATTACAATTTTGGTTATACTAGATTGATAAAAAGTTTATATAAAAAATTTATTTGTTTTTCAATCTTTTAAAAAAATTTTTTTAGCTACCTCTCGGTTTTCAACCGGACAATTGCTGAAAAATGATAATAATTTAAAAAATTTTGTAACTTGTATCTGAATGTATATAGCGTCGAATCTTCCAAAGAAAATTATTATTTTGTATTATTATTAAAATCAGTAAAATATTATTAATGTAAAATATATTAGATGAGAAGAAAAAAATCTGGTAAAATCAATAGCCAAATCTGGTCAAATCAATTACGAGATATTTTATATCAAGAGGCACGGTAGTGTCTCGCGCCAAGTCTAGCGCAGCGCGAGACCACCGAGCCTCTTTTACGCCGAGAAAAAAATTTCGTACAAAAACTTGACGCTGCTTTTTTACTCCAGTCACATTTTCCCCTAAATTATATTTATTATTTTTTTATTGAGGTACAAACATACAACATCGGTTTTTTTTTAGGTACAAACATACCACATCGGTTTTTTTTAGGTACAAACATACCACATCAGTTTTTTTTAGGTACAAAAATACCTCATCGGTTTTTTTTTAGATAACCACTTTCTTCGAGCTAACATGCTGCGCGTGTACTTGACGCCTTTTTTAACCTTTTTTTTAAAAAGATAATTTTGTTGTGACTGGAGTAAAAAAGCAGCGCCAAGTTTTTGTACGAAATTTTTTTTTTATTTCAATAAAATATTTGCATTTTTTATTGTTACTTCTTTAACAGTTTTTAATCTTTGCGATTAACATCTTTGCATTTAAATACCTTGTATTCCTGTGTTGGATTAAAAATTTTGTAATTGTATCTTCTCTTCCTGATTAACGCAATTTAAAGATTTATTTAAAGATCAATCAAGAAAACATTTATTTAAAAAGATACATATCACTTGGGTTGAGTTAGGTAACGGAATTTGGTTATATTATAATTTCTGTAAGGAAAAATAAAGCTACTATGACTTGTGTAGGAAGACACTTAAATACAAAGATATTTTTTAAAAATAATGCAACAGTTATTTTCCAAAGAATATATATTCATTTTTTAACTGGCGCAATTTATAGATTTCATTCATTTTTGTGAAAATACGAGCATACCACATCGGTTTTTTAGAAGTATAAAAATACCTCATCGGTTTTTTTTTAGGTACAAAGATACCTCATCGGTTTTTTGAGGTACAAACATACTACATCAGTTTTTTTAGGTACAAAGATACCTCATCGGTTTTTTTGAGATAACCACTTTCTTCGAGCTAACATGCTGCGCGTAACTTGGCGCCTTTTTTTTTACCTTTTTTTTTAAAAGGTAATTTTGTTGTGATACTTTATTAACCGCTTCAAAAAAAGTTCTCAATTCGGAGTGTATGTATGTTACGTCCAACCCCGGGATTAGAATAGGAAAACTGGGAAGCGAAGGAAAGGCTAACCAGTGGGATAGGGATATGGAAGGACGCAACCAGACGCTTAAGAATATTGCTCGCAGGTACACGCTCTGAGGCGCGTGGCGCGAGCCGAACGCACTTTCTATGGCTCAGGAAGGGTCAACGTCCGTAGGGACGGTAGGACGCCTTCCGTGAGCGGTGCGATCGTCGGTCCTCTTTTGAGTCAGGGAATTTAATCTCTTTAACTCAGGATCGGACCTCGTGCGATTTCGAGAGGTGGAAGGGGTCTGAGAGCGAGGTCTTATTTAGATTAAAAGAATTGAACTTAATTTTACAAATAAATTAAACATTTATTACAATAAAATTGGGCAAATAAAATCGAATACATTTATAGGTGTGAATGTCGGATGTATGTGTAACGTGTGGGTGTTCTTCGCGGGTGTTACATTCGTGCGGGGGTGATCGGACAGGATTTTTAAAGGGAAATCTATTTTGAACTAGACATCCTGCCCGCTATTATTACAATTGATTTCGGTAGTGAGATTACATAAATTTAACTAAATGTGTGTACGGTGTATGTGTGTCATATTAAATTAAAACGCAAAAATTTTAATTAGATAAATTAATACAATAAGTGAGTGTGGAATATACATGTAAGTTAATTACGTTAGAGCATAAAAATTAGAATAAATAAACTTTATTTACTATAGTGGTTATTAGTCTAAGGTTATCACCTCGGGATCGACCACTTCCTCGAGGGTGACTGTGGAACGGTAAAAAAACGGTTATAGGAAACAGGTAGGGGAACTCTTGTTGCGGGAAATAAACAGGGATGAGAGTTTCGTGGGGGTCGGCGGTTTCAATGATGGAACGGAGTCCGACCAGATCGAACTCGTAGGGACCAAGTGTAAAGAAATCAGGAGGAAGAGGATCGGTGTGTTGGGGGAAATAAAATAAGGGGTTCAAAAGGAAGTGGTGGGGAGGGAGCTCTCGCGTGGGCTCCTCAGAAACCGAGGAATAGGAGGGGGATGGAGTTCTCGGAGACTCCAAGTCCTCGGCCAGACGATCCTGGCTCCGCGGGGAAGGGAAATGCGGTACCTCTTCGAATTCTACGGTCGAGGTATCCGAGACCGCGGGAGAGGAAAGCTCCTCGCGAACAATCGAGGAATACGATCGCGCGTATTCAAGACTTAGGTGCGGGGAAGGTGCGGGGGAGGAGGAATCGGGAAGTTCCCCGGGACGAACCGGGAAATATGAAGGTTCGAACAGGGGGGAAGAATCGGGGATGTCGGGGAGACTCGATAATTAAGGGGGCGAGAAGGCGAATTGGGGGTGATTGACGGGGCGGCGAAGGTGGTTCCTCCGGTTGAGCGGGTGGAGGCAGTGGTGTGGCGAGTCGCGGAGGACCGGCGTTCTCCCGTTCGTGTCGGAGGAACTCTAATATTATTTTCTTTAGTCTCCTTCGCGCCTGTTTGTTTCGACGATTCCGCCCGTGTCTCGCGGCGTTTTGGGACTTCGTAAGGGGACCACTACAAATTAGCGGGGTTAATTACAGTAGTACATCAATCGCGGAGAAGTCGGCTCGGGTTCAGGTTAAAGGGGGAGGGTCTGCTGACCTTGCCAACGGTAATAGGAAAGGAGACTATTCCGACTCCGCCGATAATTCAGCTAATTCGGAAGTAATAGGGAAGGAAGATAACTCCGAGTCCGCCGATAATTCAGCTAACTCGGAAATAATAAGAAAAGAAGTTTACTCCAAATCCGCCGATAATTCAGCTAATTCGGGAGTAATAAGAAAAGAAGATTACTCCGAGTCCGCCGATAATGCAGCTAATTCGGAAGTAATAGGGAAGGAAGATAACTCCGAGTCCGCCGATAATGCAGCTAAGTCGGAAGTAATAAGAAAGAAGATTACTCCGAGTCCGCCGATAATTCAGCTAATTCGGAAGTAATAAAAAGAGAAGATTACTCCGAGTCCGCCGATAAATCTGCTAATCTGGAATAAACGAGATAATCAAAAAGAGTTAGAGGGATGGAAGGGTTAAAGTATGACTGAGAGACTTCCCGAACACGAGAATGTATAAGAAAGGAACCGATATATATATATATATATATATATATATATATATATATATATATATATATACATATATATCTCCCCCTCCTATATATCCTATATATATATATATATATATATATATATATATATATATATATATATATATATGTATAGGACTTACTACTTGATGAGTTTCAAAGCTTTGAGAGCGAGTGCCACAATGTCGGGGTTTATATAGGTAAATGTAAGGAATGGAAGGGGTGGATTTCGTTGTGGAAGGTGTCTGGTTTTCATTTTTGGAGCTTTTGGTTGGCGGGATTCTTCTAATTTGTGTTTAAGGATTTCTTATTGGGCGGGATGGTTTTCACCCAAGAGGTGGATTCTTAAGTTTTCACCTATCTTAGAAAGCCAGAGACGGTTATCGATTTTTCCGACTGTTTATTGGTGAGTCTTCTCGTAAGGCCCCCACTGTCTTATTGGGGGTGCAACCCATCGCTTCCTCCAGTGACTAATTTGTTTTTCGGCTATCGCCGATTTCTCTTTTATTCGGGTTTCTTATTTATCTCGCGACCCTGTTCTTATGTTGACAGACGATGCATACCCTCAATCTTAAATGCAAACAGAAACTTCCGCCACGTGTATTTATAGACACGTCTAAGGCTTTGTCTCTGTTTGTCGGAAACATCGTACGAGCGATTTTAGAAAGCTCGCACGATGTAATAAAGATCCTCATCAACCCCTTAAGGCCCTTTTGGCGCGTCGCGTCGCCGGGTTTATAGTTATATAGGCCCGACAAGGTTGATGAAAATCTGGTCACGTATGCCCCGTCTGTCGGTAATTCGTCGTCTGGAAGGTTGCGTTTAGTTGCTTAGGCAGTTATATATATAAAAAAAAAAGGAATGTATAAGGGTCAAGGCTCACTCGCCGATCGATAACCGTCCGTGCTCAGTTTACTTATCCTAATCTTAAGGGCTGTCTTAGGCCCATTGAAATTTCCGCGAAAAAGAGAAATCGTGGAGTTCGCAGGACGTAACAGTATGTATGTCTATGATTTTCTCTGAAACTACTGGACGGATGCGGTTTTCATTGTCTTATAGAACAATCCTCCAGGAAGGTTTCAGTACATAAATTATATCGTGTTAGAACATCAGGGTACGAAACAGTAAGGAAATATATGATAATAATTACAAGCAACCAACGAATTATTATTTTTTATTCATATTAATTGAATAAAGCACTAAAAAAGTATGAGGTAATTATTTACAATAGGGTCTTTTCCGAATTTTGATATTTTCTCGCGGCTCTCTTGGTAAAAACCTTTGTTGTGACTCCGACAGTGATAATCAATCGGGGGAGTCCGAAAAATATGTACCCTACCTATTTTTTACCAATTTTTTTGCTTCCTCATAGAGGAATTTAAGCTTTGTGATGGTGAAACATTTTTTTTTCGAGATTTTGATGGAAATAGGTTTAGAATGTGTGTGTGTGTGTGTGTGTGTGTGTGTGTGTGTGTACGGATTTTTTGTACACGCATCTACTTCTACAATTTTTTAGATATCGGGTTGAAATTTTGCACACAAATAGAGTATCATAGAAAATATGTTCTCTTCTAATTTTATTAAAATCTGTCGACCGGTATGGATTTTAAGGGGATTTTCATTTTTTAGAAAAGTGTTTTTCGCTGTAGCTTTCTCAATATTTGAGATATCGATCTATTTCTAATTCTCCCACATAGCACATAATATTTCAGTAATATTACAGCAATATTATTTTTCCATTGCAATATTACAATGAAATATAGCAGAAATATTGCAGTAATACAAGCGAATGAAAATAACAGACAAAGATTCATTCACCGAGGTACTGCAGAAAGAAACACCAAGATGGTTAAATGAGACCCAAGATGAAAATCCAGACTACATATGGCAATCGGCCAAAAAGTTTATAAAAGACTCCGTGTCGAAATCTCAGCCCAAGATAACTGCAACCAAGCATAAACACTGGATGTCCGACAGCACCTGGGAATTGGTGGAACAACGCCGCAAGTTGAAAATGAATGGTGTTGATGCGCGAAAACTCAATTCTCTTAAGCTCCAAAATACAGGCTGCTTGTCGTAAAGATAAGAACCTAGCCTTGCAAAACATCTGCGAAGAGTTAGAGTACAACGCTCAAAGGTTTGAAACCAAGGACCTATATATGAAGATTAGAACCATCACTCGACAATTCAAGCCGAAGAACTGGGCCATAGAGAACTCTGCAGGTAACTGCATTACAGAGATTAAGGAAATTGTGGAGGTCTGGCGGAAGTACTGCGTGACTCTATTTGCTGATACTTACGATGCATCCGACCACATCTCAATTACTGCGGACTCTGAACGAGAACCCGGTATTTTGAGAGACGAAATACGAGCTGCAATTAAACACTTAAAGCAAGACAAGGCAGTAGGAACGGATGAAATACCCATCAAGGTAATCAGGGATATGGGAGAATTTGGAGTGGATATTCTGCACATCATCTGTTCTCAGATATGGGATACCGGTGAATGGCCTAAAAACTGGTCTCACTCTCCTTGTTCATCCCACTACATAAAAAAGGCTCAACCACGAAATGTAACAACTACAGATTGATTGCCCTCATATCCCATGCCAGCAAAGTACTACTGCACATCCTGAATACTAGGCTGCAAGCGTACTTGAATCGAGAATTCGCACCCGAACAAGCTAGCTTTGTAAAGGGAAGAGGAACGCGAGAACAAATGCATATACTGAGACAAATTATAGAGAAGGCCAGAGAATTCAACAACCAACTATACATATGCTTCGTTGACTTTCGGAAAGCTTTCGACACTGTAAAATGGAACAAATTATGGGAAGTTCTCACAGAAATGGGCGTGCCATATCACCTGGTATACCTCATAAAGAAATTGTACGTAGGGAGTACAGCGGCAGTCCGGGTGGATGGAATTGATTCCGGAGACTTCGGAGTTCGTGCTGGGGTTCGGCAGGGATGTATCCTCTCACCTTTACTCTATTCAATATTTACACGGAATATATAATGCGAATTGCCCTAGATGAATGGGATAAGGGTGTATCCGTGGGTGGACGGCTGATATCTAACTTACGATATGCTGACGATACCACTCTTCTTGCATCAACTGAAGAAGACATACTAAACCTCCTTCAACTCCTGGAAAGAATAAGCCTCAACTTTGGTCTTGCGATTAACAGAGACAAAACCAAGATGATGATCGTAGATTGGATGGCTGATAACAGACCTGATGTTAGAAGTATAGCCAATTGTGAAGTTGTACACAGCTATACCTACCTTGGCTCCACGATCACTAACAGGATGCTAGGAACACTCACTAAGGAGGATGCGAGGAAGAGATTAAGAGACGCTGTGCCATGACCAGGTCGGCAGTTGACAAACTTACAAAAATCTGGAAAGACCAAAAGATAATCAAAAACACAAAGGTTCGCCTAATGAAGTGTCTTGTCTTCCCCATCTTCCTTTACGGAGCTGAAACATGGACGATTCGACGACAAGACCACAGAAAGAACGACGTACCAACCAACGCCTCCATATTAAAAGAACTTAACATACAATATAGGCTCTCGTCGACCGTTTGGCTACGAGTCTTGAAATACTTCGGACACATCACACGTAATGAGGACTCCATGGAGCGTCTAGTAGTACAGGGCCGAGTGGAAGGCAAACGCTCACGCGGCCGATTCCCGACCAAATGGATTGATCTCATAAAATCTACAACAAAATGCCCTATCACAGAACGTTCCCGCAGTGCCACAAATAGAGACAGATGGAGGCAAATTGCAAGAACTTCGGCGGAATCGATGTAAAAGTTCATAACCACGACCACTCTGTCAAGAGTGTATGACTAAGAAGAAATTACAATGAAATATACCAGAAATATTGCAGTAATATTACTGACAAGGGAACGGTCGGAAGTGTCCCTACCCGATTTGGATGCGCTTTGGATATGTTGTTGAGCATAAAAAAATATTAGACTCGTATTTTTTTTCTGCGTATCTCGACGTTTAGGGGTTGAAACAACCCCTTGAAAATAACGACCGATTTGGATGCGCTTTGGATATGTTGTAGAGCATCAAAAAACATTAGACGCGTGTTTATTTTTAGCTGCGTATCTCGACGTTTAGGGGTTGAAACAACCCCTTGAAAATAACGGATTTTATAGTTTTTAGCGAATATATCTTCGAAAATATAAGGTGTAACGACAAAACATTTGTACGAAATGTTTATGGCTTTTTGTGCTCTTTACAATGGCGTAATCAGATTTTTAAAATTTGTCACATTTTTTAATTTAACCCCACCCCCACCTATTATTTTTGCCAAATATAACAATTTTTCCAACGCAAATTTAAGAGCGTCAAATGCCAAATACATCCATGTGTATTTTTATTATACCATTATTAGATTTTTGGCAAGACGAGATGATATGTGGTATAGGCGTCGCGCTGTAGGTAGGTGTTGCGTTATTTCTGTTCAGTTGCGCCGTACGCTTAAAAATTTCCATTTCAACTCCGGGATGACCGAAAGCGCTGATGCAAAGGCTAGCGTAAGGCACTGACAGCGCTATTTCGAGAGTCCTAGACTAGCAACGGAATGTCGACTCCGACATTATAAATACCGCCGAATTGTAAGATCGGGCGGGCAGTCGCAAATTATAATCTGAACGAACAGGTGCGTCACATTAACCACTACAATAATATACTATCCCGGTTACGGCACAACAAAATCAACAACCAAATTCACGCATTTGAATATCATTTGCTTGTGTCATAATTCCGAAAAGCAAGCATTTCAGATCATAAGTCTGAAGTGTAAAGAACTGTGTTGTACGCTGTCGTTTTGTGAACATGTAAGTGCATTTTTATTGTTAACTTTTATTGGTTTCTTACGCTTGTTACTTTTTTCTTTGATATTGAATATTGAATATAATTTTTTATTCAGCTCTTACTCAATTCTTTGCCAGTGACTATATAATCTTTTTTGTTCATAAAATGTCACGTTGTAAGCACCTACTATAGTATATTGTGCACCAAGGAGAGAAAGCAGCGTTTTTCAGACTCGTGTGATTTGCCGCTCTCGCCTTTGGCTCGGGTGGCAAACTTCACACTCGTATAATTTACTCCGTGAACATATATGCACACACATACATAAAGAATAGATTTCTTTTAGATTTATGTTTCTTTAAATTTGATTCTTAATTTTTTTTCAATTTATTAAATAAATTCTTTATTTTGTCAGGTAGCGTCTTTAGGCGTTCTCATGCATGTTGTTAACGTTATTATATTAATATTATATTATGTTAAATATACGAATTTTATATTAATAATTATTGTACATTAATTGTAATTGCGTTATTATTTTTAATATTTACCAGTTATTATCAATACACGATT
This sequence comes from Temnothorax rugatulus, assembly GCA_035220575.1. Taxonomy (NCBI): domain Eukaryota; kingdom Metazoa; phylum Arthropoda; class Insecta; order Hymenoptera; family Formicidae; genus Temnothorax; species Temnothorax rugatulus. The sequence goes on along the minus strand of JASTWL010000892.1, from coordinate 42,830 downwards.
TTTGAACGCTATAAAGATATGTTATATAAAAGTATAAGCAACAAGGAAGCGTTAGAATCAAAGGATCGCCACTAGTCCGTTCGATCATCGATGTCAAGCGATGTTAGGTGCGGTACTGACTCGGATGGGTGACCGCGCTGTACCCTTACGGAAAAATACACTCAACTGTTGGTGTTTAACCGTTTAAAAAACACCAAAAAAAAACCCTTAAAGTTGGGTGTGATTTTTAGATCACCAATTGAAGGTTAACCTTCAAATGATGGTTAACCTTCAATTGGCGGTCCGAAATCACACCCAACTTTAAGGGTTTTTCTTTGGTGTTTTTTTAACGGTTAACACCAAAAGTTGAGTGTATTTTTCCATAAGGGTAGGTCAAAAGAGAAGAGCCGAGACAGGAAGGAGGGAGGCAGAGGGACACAAAGGCGGATGAAGCGGAAGGAGACAAACAGAGAGGCGAAGGAAGAGGGGGGAGGGAAAGGGAAAAAAGATAAGTGTAAGGTCGCCAATGGCCAGGTTGTATGGGGGAGAGATTGAGATTGTGAAGGGTTGGGTACGTCCCTGAAAAACGCCATAAGATACAAGATTGTAAACCCTACGGGGATAGACAATAAAGCATTACATATAGTAATCATATTAAACTTATCAAATTACGAGTTTGTCACACGGATAAACAGAACGTTTCTGTGTGTGTAAGTGAAGAGAAGAATGCTAGTGTGTGCGGCTATGCGCACACAACAACACTGCTCACGTGCGGATATACACAAAGAATAGAATTTTCGAATAAGGCACTATTATTGACTTTTGACCACCCGTATTTCGGAAACTGTCCATTCTTTGACCTCGGGCCCATTATGACTTTTGATCAGGGCGACATGAACTACATCATACTAAAAATTTTTTTAAAAATGGAACCGACTTCAAAAAAAGCTCTAAAAAGTATTTTAAAAATTTTTTAAAAATTGAAAGAAGCTTTAAAAAGTATAAAATGATACTTTTAAGAATCCCTTTCAATTTTTTGAAATCGATGCAAAATTAATAATACTTTTAAGAATCCCTTTCAATTGTTTGAAGTCGGCGCCAAATTAATAAATTACTAAATTAAGTTGGCGCCGACTTTAAAAATTGAAATAAATTCTGAAAAGTATTATTTTATACTTTTTGAAGCTTTTTTCATTTTTTTTAAATTTTTTAAATACTTTTTAGAGCTTTTTTGAAGTCGGTTCTATTTAAAAAAAATTTTTTTATTTTATACTTTTTTAGTGCTTCATTAAATTAATATAAATAATTATTATCGCATATTTCCTTACTGCTCCGTACCTTGATATTCTAGTGCGATATTTTATGTACTAAAACCTTCCTGGAGGATTGTTCTGTAGAACAGTGAAAACCGCATTTAAATTCGTCCAGTAGTTTTAGAGAAAATCGTGGACATACATACATACACGTCGAATATAGAACCTCCTTTTTTTGAAGTCGGTTAAAAATTTCAGCAAATTCGACGGGAGGCCAATTTTCCCTGTGATGTGTGCGGGATCTTTTGGCTACATATTACGCTGTAACGTTTGGCTGACAATGCCAATATTCGCAAAGCCAAATAAACTTAGGATTTATTAAACAAAAATTAAAATCAGAAATCACAGCAACGTCCATTATAGTCTTGTTCTATAATTATCACATTTTTGGGAGAAACTGCAAAGAATCTCTTTGAAGAAAAATTTTAAGAAACATTCCTCGAACGCTGATGTTCAACAAGCAGTACCGAAGTGGCTAAATCGAAAAAAATTTTACCAAAAGATTTATTTTCAATAAATATATAAATTAATTACACAAAATATTTTTCAAAAAATTATACGATTGTGTCGAGAACTGAAATTATTATATATCATTTATAAAAATACATTCATTTTTTTCTACAGAAATCTCGTTCTTAATGTGTTGAAAAGTGTAATTTAACAACACTCTTTGGACCATTCTCATATACACAGATTATTCTAAAAACATTGAATGCAATCTCAATGAAAGATTCCTTACAACTAGTCAAACTAAAAGTTTATTTTTTCATAGTGAAAATTAAGTCAAGATACCAATAATTTTTATATCACGATTGATAACAGGTTTTTTTTATTAACTAAACTAAAGGAGTCAAATGAATAAATTACATTTTCAACTCATTTAAAATGCAGCTTATCATCATATGATCATAATTCAAAGTGTAATTAATAAAATAAATGATGCTAAAAATTAAAAAGTTGAAATAAATAACAACCTCTTTTGAAATTTTTACTAAGAAAAAATGTATGTTTGTCAAAGAAATTATCAGTTGAAACAGACAGTCCATCTATTATATATACATATATATATATATATATAGGTAATCTATATATGCATATGTATTTTTTTCCTTTACAAAATGTACACTCATTACGTATGCGCATATTCACGTCCTCTTATCAGTGATAGGAAGAGCACGTGGTTTCCTCATTGTACACACATGCTCATGCACGCATTCACACTTCTGTCCTTCTAAGTCATACACGATACGGTGATGCATAGGCGTACACGTATGACTTTTTTAAAATACACAACAAATATGGTAGGTATATATTAATAATAAATCACGAAACAATTATTAAGTATTACTTGGGAAATTTTGATACAGCTTCAATAATATAAAAATAACTTTCGAAGAAAAAAAGATATCTATTCATGATTAATGTAGAATCTATTGAGTCTTATATTAATAGGAGTTATAATTACAAATATCTATTTAATTATAATCGATATAATAAATTTTTTAGACCGTTATTCATAGTCGAATCTTATATTTAAGACCGTCTTAAGTACTATCTTAAGGGGATGCTGGAGCGACGGCCGAACTTCCTCGATGTCGATAATGTCGAACATTTTTAATTCTGTTCTAATTCGTTTTCTATCATTTTCTATATTACCGGTCTATATCTGCCCTTGTCTAACGAGAGGCATCTGTCCTTGTTCGATTGCTGCGCCATCTCTCGCTACACGCAATACTACTCCGCACGCATATTCAGACACATTTTTCTCTTATACTAAAGCTTCCAGGCTCATTTCTGAAAGTACAACATTGTTCTTTTTTGTAATCCCGAGTGCGCTGCATGCTTATTTTATACGTACAAAGTCTAAATTTTTATATGCAGCAAATGTTGTCACAACAAAACTATAATTTTTCATTTTTTTTTTTCGTTTTTGATGTAAAATCGGCTGCAGCGCACTCCGTTTCTGTGCGTACTTTAATTCTGTAAAAAGTTTTTTCAATTCCGTAAAGCCAATTCAAAGTTCAGTGTGTTAAAAAAAATGTCGGTAATTCTGGCCACTCCAGCATCCCCTTAAGATGATATAGACAAGGATAGACAAGGTTACAATATATATCTATATTGCATGATAATAGATCTACACGCATAACTTTTTTGTTAGGAGTCTAATCCTAATTCTGCGAACCGTATGGTATTTTTTGATGTAATCCACCTTCTACGATGGTCTCATTTTGTAACAACAAATTGTAGAATTCTTATATGAATGCAAATGATGTCACGAGTCGACGTCTTATTGTCTGCATTTCTGGAATTATTTTCGTTCTCGGTATAAAATCGACCGTCGTGAAAAGCATTAGCGCGTATACTTAACTTTGTTGGAGAAGAATTTTTAAATCTATAAAAATATATTTAGTAAAAATGTTTATTAAGCCGTTATTATGGCTTTATATAGGATTCCCTTAAGGACTGAAAATCCTAACAACATATATTTAATTTTGGTTACAATAAATGTTCTCCAATATCTCATATTATAGTTATAATAAGTCAAAATACACTAAGATAGGTCTTTTTAACCGAAATTTTTTCAAAATTACGATATGATAGAACAATTGTGTAAACGGGATTGTATTCAACATTGAAAAAAGTACGAGAAACGATTACCCAATTATTCTTGTACTAAAAAAAATAATTTTTTGTTGAACAGTGTTATTAACATAGAAATATTGCTACAAAGCTCTACAATGCTTCGTAAACTGAGTTTTTCCAGTTCTAAAGTACTACAGATATTAAGTGAAACAAAAGTGATATGTAATATGATAACAAGGGTAATATGATAGAACAATTGTGTAAACGGGATTGTATTCAGCATTGAAAAAAGTACGAGAAACGATTACCTACCCTTATTCTTGTACTCGAAAAAAAAAATATTTTTTTGTTGAACAGTGTTATTACCATAAAAATATTGTTACAAAGCTCTACAATATGCTTCGTAAATTGAGTTTTTCTGGTTCTAAAGTACTACAGATAAGTGCGTAATGACAAAAGAAATTAATTGGCGGATATGTCTTGTATATACAAATTAAACAATACTAAATTATAATCTTATATTTCAACGACAATCTAATATTTATTATTTTTCTAAAAAAAGAATTAGTAAAGAAATGTTCAAACGTTTCGAATTAAAACAATACATATTAAAGTTATTTAATATACCTAATGCAAGCTGCACATTAAAAATCAAACAAATTCTAACATTTTATTTTACGTTGGACTGATTTTTCATCCATTATTCAAATATATATTTTAAAAGTCGATTTTAGCAATAAAATAAAGAATTATTGCTATAGAAGGCTGAGAACTATTTCTATAGAAGATAAGAAGAATTCAATAATTGTCCGTATAGAATTCTTGATATTAAAATTGCAAATGTGTATAGTCGTAAGTTTCCAATCGAGGTAGCCAATGCAGCGTAAGTATTACTCACCTACCGCGAACTATCGGCAAGACAGTCAGAGGCGTAGAACTTCCTAAGGGGAACGCCTATCGTCGTCTCGACGTCATATTGTGCATATTGTTCACTTGACCGAGGACGCAAACGGCCACGTACTGGCCCGTCACGTCTGTGGATGTGCGAAGCAAAAAATGGAATATTTAATCGAATAAGTCGGCTACCGGGTCAAGTGCAGTTGCAAATTCGTGCTTGCGAGTGTGACGGACGCAAACCGCGAGTTCGCGAGTTCTAACGTCACATGAGATCGTGGCGTGATCGACATCGCGCCGTAATCGACAATCAAATCCAGATCGTCCGTCATAAGTGATAGTCACGAATCGAGCACCTTTTTAACGATTTGTGAACGCAAGATTACCTCGATACAAGAAAGATCCAGGAATACCGATGTTACAAGGTCAACGATGTAATCCTAAAATTAAAAGATTTATACCAGCGGAATTTTAAAAAAGGGCAGATGTGACCAATCTCGCGGATCGTTAAATATCTCAGATAATGCTTGATATTTAACATTAATCGTTATCGAAATTAACGTATGCGTGTATGTAATGTGAGACGTGTAATATGAGATACGTATAACGGAGGGGGGGGGGGGGTGCGAATATATGTGCTTGTTATTAAGCATATGTTCCGGCAGTCTCGGCCGTAGTCGCGAATGTTATCGCTGATCCTGGGCACCGTGACTTCTGCTTCCGCGCATAAAACTCGTTATTTCGCCGCGTTACTCTTGCGAAACTGGTGTATATAGTAAATCCTCGATGTGCGTGATATAACGCAAAAAATTCAAAGTGCTATAATTATTCTTGCATCATTTGCATCCGGTAAACAATTTTTTATATAAAAATGCACATAAATGTACATAATTATATGTAAAATATGTCTATGTATGTTTTCTTTCTCTCGTATAACTTTGTCCATACTATATATATAAAAAAGTAATAAGAAGAACAATTAAGAAATAATAAAAAAAGTAACTTTTGCATTGTTTTCTTTTTCTTTTACAGAAAGTAAAACTGCGCGCGATTAGACTATACAATATTCTATATATAAGTATAATTATATTTTACATACAAAATTATTACATTTATGTATGATTATACATGTGGGCAATTTTTCCTCATTTCCTCAAACTTTACTTTAAAAAAATAAAAAAGTAAAAAATAATGTAAAAATTATCCTTTTAATTATTTTTTAATTCTTTTTATTATTTTTCCTGTATAATAGAACAGATATTATATAGGAGAAAGAAAACATATGGAAAATATATTTTGTATATAATTATATGTATTTTTATGTTTTATATGTGAAAAATTTTTTATCGATAAGTTAAACTTAAAATGAATTTAACGGAAAAATTAATATGATACCTCTTATGTTTCAAATGTTAATTGCAAAAAAATATATGACACAAAATTTGCAATAAATGATAATTTCGTTCGACATTTTTGCTAAAAAAAAAAAGTTTGGAATACCCTGTATGTTGTTTCGAATCGTTACTTTTCCGATCAGCTGTTTCATGGAAATGAAATGTGGATATATATTCTAATATGTTTCGACGGTGTTCCTTTATCATCGTGCATTATCATTCGTTTCGTCAGCTCTCGTTCGGACGTAGCCGAGAATTATTGACACAAGTGTTTCCTATCCGGAGTGCCGGTGTGTGTATACATTAAAGCGGTTTATTTTTCATGTCTCTATGTCATAAGAGATACATCGGAAAAAAATGTGGTGGCAACGAATACGAGACGTGAATGTTTCGTCGTGAGTGTTTTTCGACGTGAGTAATGTTCGACCCGACATGATTTCCATTATGAACATTTTCTTACTCTATCTGCATAATATTATACTTAATAATCTTCGGCTATATCGTGATAAAACGCTAATTAAATATTAAACATTTTTACAATAATTGAAACGTGTGTGTTATCAAGGATTCCTCCTTGTTACGCGAGGAGTTTCGCTCAAATCATCAATCATTTCTTCGTTCCGTTGTGTCGCTGTTACGAGTGTTTACTTGCTGATCGCGCCAATACAAGTATCTTTGAATTCGAATTCGAATAAATCTCAGTGAATGTCGCACAAAGATCTCCTTGGCCCGTGGGGCCTGCTAATTGTAATTACGATAGGAGTGGGAATCATCCTGATCGCGTTGCTCCTGTTCGCTTGCTTCCTCATGCCTGGTTGCATCGGCTACGAATGCTTCAGGAAACGAAGTAAGATCATCGTCTGCACTTAAATAAACTCTCCTTGTATTAAATGTATTCAATTATTCGCGAGCGGTGCGGATTCCTAGATCAATAGCAATGTGTCTAAGAATAGAATTAGCTTCGTTAAATGTGACGCCAATCAAGGATAATCGTATAGGTGTTCTCAATGCAAAGTACTTGGCGTATGTGTATTGTATATATAAAAGCACATAATATCACCTTCTTCCTCCAGCCCTCTCTCTCTCTCTCTCTCTCTCTCTCTCTCTCTCTCTCTCTCTCTCTCTCTCTCTCTCTCTCTCTCTCTCTCTCTCTCTCTCTCTCTCTCTCTCTCTCTCTCTCTCTCTCTCTCCGCTCTCGCTCTCTCTCTCTCTCTCTCTCTCTCTCTCTCTCTCTCTCTCTCTCTCTCTCTCTCTCTCTCTCTCTCTCTCTCTCTCTCTCTCTCTCTCTCTCTCTCTCTCTCCTCCCTCCCTTCCTCTCTCTCTTTTTCTCTCCTTCTCTTCTTCATATTTTGTTTTCCAGTCACGTAAGCGTACCCTATATTTCTGCGAGTGTGCACGTGCTATATGAAGTATACGTATACACAAATGTACTTAATGCAAAACGATCTTTGTGAAGTTATAGCTTTACTTTTTTAAAATTACAAAAAGATGATTAAAATTTTGAATAGCCTTTTATGAATTCTAATTTATATCCTTATTACTTTAGGTGCTAGAACCAAGATTGAAAAAATTTTTAGACTTTTGAATTTTCTTGGATCAAAATTTTCCAAGTACTCAAGAATTAAACATTTTGTTCGAAAATGCAGTATTCTGTTTAGCATTATGAATAATTCTTTATATAAATTTTAACAATTAAAGTACGAGATGTTGAAACAAAGATTGAAAGAATTTTTAACTATTGGATCAAAATTTTCGAAATTATTTTTTGGGATATTTTAAACATGATTCTTTCAGAAACTTATATAGAAATGTAGAACTATTTAAAAGTTTATAAGAATTCTAGAAGTAAAGTGAAATTTTTAATGAGGAACGCCTCATAGTTAGCCACCTTTTACAATTAGTTAAAAATTATTTTATCAAGAGAGGTTTTCTTTGCTTTAAATAGTTTAAATGATAGAACTCATTCTAAAACCATTTGAGAACTTGAATACTTTTCGGGGAACATATCCAGAACTCTATTAATTTTTTTATAATTTTGAAAAAGGATTAACTTTACACAGATAAAATAATTACTTTATATCTTTACTTTAATACACTTTAATACACTCTTTGTATCTTTGCGATAAACTTGTATCACGTCAAACGTCAACAATCGCACTTACTCTGATAATAATATTTTTTATACCTAAATCACTTAATTTTCAACTATAAATTTCTTCATAGCAACTTCATGAATATGCGTGAATTACGCCATTGCACTATGCACGGCACATATATGCAGCTAGGTAAATGTTGTTTCTTTCGTTTCCTCTGTAACGTTATGTAATTAGACACGTCAACTAGCTAACACATAATGCACAATAATGTTCCGATATTGTTGCTAGAAACGTCCGTTGTATCTTCTTTACATATTTTTCACGTACAAAAAATTTTTATATTAAATTTGTATTACATTTATCTACGCGACATTGTATAATCATCATACAATGACCTTCGTAGTAAAATTTGTTGACAATCGCTTAAGGAGGGTGGTTGCTCAAATCAATATGAGCTAAGAATTATTTAGTTCAAATTTATGAAGGATATTTGTCTATGAGAATCTGTCGTCCATGCCAAAGTTGAAGACAATTGTTTGCATGGTTATCGAGTAATTAATTATTGAAGTTATACTTATTAATAATAAATGTACACTCTCTGTAGTGTGCTCAATGACTTTACGCGAAACAGCTACAATATGCTGTTTTATTTTTACAATTTTATTTTTAATATGCTTTCGAGAGTTACATTACAAATGTCGTAACATTTTTGCTATGTCAAATTGCTCATATGTATAAGAGTATATAACTTCAATAATTATAATTACTCGACAACCATGCAGACAATTGTCTTCAATTTTGGCATGGACGGCAGCTTCCCATAGACGAATATCCTCCATAAATTTCAACTAATTCTTATCATATTCATTTGAGCAACCACCTTTCTTAATTAGTATCTAAATATGCAAGAAGGATATTTGTATATCGTGTAAAAATGCGAAGTATGTCGTCTTACATATAAATAATATATACCAGGAAAGTAGAAATCCGTATCCAGCGAAGGACACGAGAGCATGTATATTTAAGTTGCTATCTAGGACAAAAATAGTTATACCATCCTTGAAATGTTTTTCCGCAGGCAAAGAAGACAAGAGCGTGCCTCTGCGAACGAAGAATCAAGAAAAAGAAAACTTAAAATTAAGTGACGTCAGCTATAGATCTTGGAGACTCGGGAGTCTATATGAAAATGACAATAATGGTATGAATCTTTTGCTGCATTTAATTTAAATTTTATTCTTCTGGAGAACTTAACTGGAGTTTCGATTCATTCAACGCGTTTCTGATTAGCTTATCCTACTTTTCAATCATCGATTATCTTGTAAAAATTGTTGCAAAAATATGTTATTTTAATAATTAGAGCAGCAAAAGTAAATTACGAATCGAATTAGTATATGCAGATACACTGGTGGCCAAAATATTAGAACCATTAATTTAAAATGTCTACTATATGAAATAAATTCATCAAACTTATACATTACACGGAAAAAAAAGGTTTTGCTGCAACAGCAAATCTATTTGTTGAATATGGGACAACTAACATTTTTTGCTGCGAGAGCTAATTAATTTTGCAATAATAGCAAAACCTTTTGTTGCAATAGCAAAAAGTTTTGCTGAACTTTGCTATTGCAGCAAAAGGTTTTGCAATTATTGCAAAATTAATTAGCTCTCGCAGCAAAAAATGTTAGTTGTCCGTATAGTAGCAAATCCTTTTTTTCCGTGTATAATTTGACATATTTTTATTATTTTATTTATTGTTATATAATAAAAAATATTATAAAATGATTGAAAGTTCTACAAAAAATATTTTTTATAAGGTGAAACGAGTGTTAAACACTTTTTTCGTCAAAGTAACTATCCTTACATTTAATCACTTTTTTTTACTAATCTAGGTGATCTATAAGTTACAAGTTAATTTTTTTTCTAAAGGAAGACTTCCATTCTTTAGAATCTTCTAGAATAGTCCACAGCTCAGTTTTGGAAAGAAAGACTTTATAGTCCATTTTCTTAGATTTAAACAATGTTTCGTTAATCAAAATTATATAATAAATATAATGCTTGTTTACTTTTAAATTAAAAAAAATATTGACTAAAGTATGAGTCAGACTTTTAAGTAGCGCTTCAATGGAATATTTTTAAATTTTACATGCGGTCTCTCTCTCAAACTTTTGGTTGGCAGTGTAATACTAATTCATTGTCTTATATGTATTAAACATTACATTGGAATATCGTAATATAAAAGTATATTTTTAAATTGATACACACATACATTACCATTACATTATAAGTTTTATTTAATTTTCATTTTCAGTCTATTTTCAGACGAAAAATGCCAATATATTTTATAGATAATTTATACATTCTTCGCGTTACACAGATATTGTAAATCTATTTAGTTTAATTTTGATAAAATTTATATCTTATAGAGATTTAATATAAGATGTAGTCGCAAGTATCATAAAAAAATCACTGGAAATTACCTTAAGCTTAAAGAACTTGATCATCAATGTCTATCATCGATTATGAAATTAATTTTTGAAAAGAAACAATAAGAACAAATATCATGCTATGCAGGTACTATTAGCGAGAATGCGGAATCTCATAGGGACTCGCTTAATTCTACTAATGCTCAATGCAAGAATGTGGAGTGCTCTTCGACACTGGTAATTATGTACAGTGAAATTGAATGAAATAAGTCTTAGTGTCGTCGCGTCGTCTGGCGATTAATTTGTTTCTGGGAAATTGCAGAATTTGATTTATATGGATAAGCAGAAGAATGATAAAAAGGTGAAAGAGTTTCCGACCGAACTGACAATCAGCTTACAATATTTGCCGCCCTGCAATGACATTATCATCGGGAAGCTTGTTATCGGTATTGAAGTGCGTTATTGGCATCTTATGCATGAACGAGTCACAATGATAACATAAATATTGAGAATGTTTTACATCGATCTATTATTTAAGTAATTCGATACATGCTGGATGAAATAAAATTACGCAACGGAAATAAAACGCATTCCGTATTTATCTGTTTTACAGGCGCTGTGTGGCCTTCCTCCAAAACAATACAACGGTACGTTGGAACCTTACGTTGCATTGAATATTATGAAGCAGTCATGGAGCCACAGGAAGCGGCAAAAATTGCATAGTTTTCGAACGAGGGGCATCAGGCACACCGCCAACCCGATCTACAAAGAGACTTTTATTATTGCAAATACAAAGCCACAGGAAGCTAAGGTAAATTTTTTATTATACAAGATATTACATAGTTGAAAAAAATAATAAAAAGAAGAGTTACAAAATAATTAAAAAAATAATTTTATATTATTTTCTTGGTAAACCTTTACATTAGGAGACCCACTTCCTATATGACCTTGGTTTTGACATATATTATACAGTGCACTCTCCTGAGTAATCTTTAGAAGGTTTTAGTCGTCGCTCGTCTTTTATTGAAAAGTTATTAACAAATATAATTGACAATGAGAAATATAACAATTTGTGTCAGTACTAAGGGAAATAATTTGCTGATATGTGTGTATAAACAGTGCACATGTAGGCGGGGGAGGGGTTTCGTCCCCTACAGCAAGGGTGGGTGGGGGTGGACCTCGGTTCGCGTGGAAAGTTGAAAACCCGAACCGTACAATGATAAACCTTGTTTCGCCCTGTAAGCAGGGATGGGGTCCAGGTGGACCTCGCTTCGCGTGGTCGGTTTTCTGGACAGCATTGTAGGGTTCGGGTTTTCAACTTTCCACACGAACCGAGGTCCACCGAGGTTGGTCGTACGGACTTTTGTATAGTTGTTGATCCAATGATTGATTCAACAATTATTAAGAGAACTAAGCAGTCAGATTTGTCGAAAATAAAGCTTTTTTTGAGAATTTATTACAAAGAAATGAATTGAATCCGAGATTTATCTTTTAACACAATGTTTATTAAGATCATAAACTATAACAAAAAAATATTTTTTGAAAATATGCATTAAAAACTTTGAACGCATTTTTCTCCATTTTTTTTTTTTTTTTTTTTGCAATGATGACTCAAATACAGAGACTCAAATCAACTTGAAAAAAATTGAGCATGTTCCCAATATGTATAATTTGGGACTAAACGTGTTGAAGGATAAGCCTCGGTTTCAATTAATTTCTTTCTAATAAATTCCCCCCCCCCCCCTCCAAAAAAGCTTCATTTACGTCAAATCTCACTGCTTAGTCCATTTAAGTTACACTAAAAAAGGTATAGTTTATTCATGTCAACCATCAAAATTTTTTAATCAAGAATTAGTTAATTTAACTAATGTTTAGCAAAACCAACTAATGTTTAGTTGAACGTATCGGACTAAATATTTTAGTTGGATGAAACATATTTTGCATTTTTTAACAAATTTTTTTTTCAGTGTAGGGGAGACCGGGGCGAAGTCGGCCTTATTTTTTCGGTGCCGATTTATAACAACAAAATAAATCATTTTAGTGAAATATAGTATACCATTGTAAAGAGTGAACCCTTGGCTACAAAATTTATACAGGCATTTTTGGTCTACGTCGCTTTGTTCAACCGGTATAGAGTAAAAACGACAAAGGTGCAAAAATCGAAAAGTCAAAATTCTCGGGGCGGAGTCGTGTCTTCATTCTCGGACTGGATTTTAAATAAAGATACATAATTTTGATCATAAAAAATAATAGAATACACTTTATTCTTTGTTTTTTAGTAGAAAAATGGAAAGCGAAAAATAATTTCAAGAAAATCAATTTTCTTTTTCGCTAACAGTTAAAGCATGTAAAAACAGAGTCTGACGAGCGCACGCACTCGTTGTGTGCCTTACGCCTGCGCAAAATGCACTGTTTTTCATCGGCTCTGTTTTCTATTATCTCCACGAGCATACGCAGCACATATTATTTACCTTTCTTGACTTCGTTTTGGCTTGGAAACGACTTCGCCCCGAACACAAGTTTTAGGTTTTGTCGCTTATAAAATAATAGAAATCAATAAAAATAAAAAAACTGCACTGGATACGTGTTCAACATGTATTACTCTTTAGAATCACTTACTTTGAGATTCGGAGAGACAATAATACTTAAGATATTACAAACTTTTGACGCGGAAGAAATTTTACTTTCGACCTGCGAAAACACGTTTGCTTCGATAAGAATCACAACATGGCACGTAACCTCACTCAACTCCGTTGGTCACGTGGGTACCATAAGCCGCACTTACAGTATTAATGGCGAGTTCACACAACATACAGATTTCGAGATAATTGCAAAAACGACTCCGCCTCGGGGCCGACTTCGCCCCGGTCTCCCCTAATACAAATTTTTTTTTTTTTTAAATTGCTTCGATTCACTTTTCCGATAATCATTTTGCTTTATAGGAATGGATATTAGATATTGCTGCGTATGATCACGACAGATACGCAAATCACACGGAATTATGTTCGCTCAAGGTATCGTTGAAAGATATGAAAAAGATTTTTTACAGTCCGGAGATTCATATGTTCAATTACAGAATGAAACCATCTTATCAGGTGACGTATTAACGCATATTAGAAATATTTAAAAAATATGAATAACGATTTAGAAATGGTATAAACTATATAAAGTAATAAATAAACGTTTGGAAAAGAATGAAAGATAATAAATGATGAATAAAAAGTTTCGATATAAATTTCTGGGCAGCAATCACGTAACTTTTTCCCGCGCGGAAACGTGAAAAATAAAAATTTTTTCATGTAACTATCTTTTTCTATTGATGTTAAATAGAAAGCAATAGTCACATGAAACTTTTCACTTTTCATATTTCCGCCCTAGTAGTAGGGGAGCTAGCTCCATTTTTTCGTGATTATTTCGGTACTTAATGAAACTTTTTGTGGTGATTCAGAATGTTATTCTATGATCAAAGCTCCGGGGACTGACAAAAAAGTGGGTCGCTTTGGATGGTATAGGCATCCACTTGTGCAAAAAAAAATTTTTTTCAAGTCATTTCGGTATGTCAGTCATTTTGCACCATAATTCTTTGATATATTCTATGACTATGTGCAAATTGACTGACAAAAAAGTGGGTCGCTTGTGGGTGTAGGGTCGACCAAAAATATCATTTTTTTTCAAGTCATTTCGGTATGTCAGTCATTTTGCACCATAATTCTTTGATATATTCTATGACTATTAGCATAATTGACTGACAAAAAAGTGAGTCTCAAAACCCTCATAAAATATTGTAAATTCCACAGTTTGCGACTTATGAATTTTTTCCTTCTTTGAATTCACCATTGATGGTCATCAGGACTCATTTTAATTCTTATTGTCTTTTCATTACATCAAATAAATAATTAAAAGTACATCGTAAACTGAAGCCAATATCTTTTTTTATGGTCATTTATTATATAATCAAAACAGAAAAAGTAATGAAAAATAGCATTGAATCATCATCATAAAAAATAAATTAAAAAACTAGGAATCTTTTTCTTCTTCTTCTTCATCGTATTTGTCACAATCATTTAGGTCATCTTCATCCTCAGAAAGGTCATCAAAGAGTCGTACCCAATGACTTTTCCTATTCAGATTTTCCTAATCTACTAAATCTTAAAGTATTATATATATGAAATAAGGGTAGAAAAAACTGAGGAATATAATAAAATTCAAAAAATTGCTAATAATAAAGGAGTTACCGATTTCTGTCTAAAAAATCTACGTAATTGCTTTGATTTCTGCAAATTTTGAGATATTGAGCTAATTTTTTTTTTTTTTTTAATGGATAGAGTATCATTATATCGAATTTGGCGAGAATCGGTGAAGGGATTACCGATTTCTGCTTAAAAAGTGTATAAGATGTACATGTAATTTTATATAGAGTATCATTAAAGAAAGGTTGTTTCGAATTTAGCGAGGATCGGTGAAGGGGTTATCGATTTCTGCTTGAAAAGTGTATAAGTTATACATGTAATTTTATATAGAGTATCATTAAAGGAAGGTTGGTATTGAATTTGGCGGTAAAAGGATTCTTTCTTTATAAAATTTTGAATTTTTTGAAAAATGTCCATGGAAATGTATGTATGTTTGTCCGCTATGCAAATCTACAGTTTTCAAATTAGAACAACCAAATTTGGTATACTATCTCATGATACTCTAACTTAAACCGTAGACGTATTTTGAGAACCGCATTATTATCGATTTTTTGGGAAACCGGTTCCAAAATTTTTCTAATGTCTGTCTGTCCATCTGTCTGACAGCGAACTACTTATTCATTATTGGACCGATTTTCTGGAAGCCGGTGCCAAAATTTGTCTAATTTTTCGGAGATGGTGTTGACAGGTTTTTCATTAATAGACTGATTTTCTTGAAACCGGTGTCCAATTTTTAAAAAAATTTTTAGACCGCGAAATACTCCTTCATAAATAAATCGATTTTCTTGAAAACGGGCCAAAATTATTTATTTTATCTAATTTTTCGAGCATGGCAACGATTGGTTTCATTTTTTACGAAAATGTTTTTTGGGAAACCGATTCCAAAATTTTTCTAATGTCTGTCTGTCAAGCGACCCATTATTTTGTCAGTCAATTATGCTAATAGTCGTAGAATATATTTAAGAATTATAGTGCAAAATGACTGACATACCGAAAGGACTTGAAAAAAATTTCTTTTTGCACAAGTGGGTGGTTATACCATCCAAAGCGACCCACTTTTTTGTCAGTCTCCGGAGCTTTGATCATAGAATAACATTCTGAATCACCACAAAAAGTTTCATAAGTACCGAAATAATAACGAAAAAATGGAGCTAGCTCCCCTACTATAGGGGAAAAGGTACATGATCGATCCCCTCTGGTCGTATTTCTAATCAAAAAATTAAAAAAATACAATTATTACATAACTCTTTTATAAAGATAGATAATAATATTGCTGAACTTTATATATTCTTTACTTATTTTTATATTTTATTTATAAAATAAATAATCATAATTTAAATCATATAATTTTTCAATTATTATGGTCCATAAAGAAAAAATTAAATAGACATAATTTATGATAAAAATAAACTGTTTAGATAGAAAAAGGTTACAATTTACAAAGTTATTTACCTTGTTATTTAAGTAAATTTCAATTTAAATATTTATGATTGTAATAATACATTTATAGTATATAATTATTGATTTATTACTTTTTTACTGATTGAGGATAGTCTTAAATAAATTTTAATTTGTAAAATAATCATTGATCTATCATATACATCTATCAACAGGATCAACAGTTCTTATACATAAGTATTAGGTGTGTAAATTAATTCGACATTTTTTTTACAAAATACAAAGTTTATTCACAAAAAATGAATTACAAGTTTAATGAATAATTTCTATTATTTCTTATGACTTTGCCTCATTTATTGGGCAGTTAAAGCCGCGGCACATAAATACGAATACACTCGCGGAAGAAACTTGGCGGTTTTTAATCAATAAAGTTTTCAAGACTTTTTTGAATCTTTTCCACTGTAATACGTCTTAAAATGTGTATTAGCCAGATGAGATGTTGGAGTGACTGGAACAAGTGGTAATCCAAACGGGCCTAGACCTGATCAATAATCCGGATGACAATTTTTTGTCCGGCACAATGTTTTCCAGCTTAAAACATAGATATGACATTCTTCGTCCCTTTTATGGCATATGACTGAACGTTGTCATACTGCAAAATAACTTGTCTAGTTTCAAAAACTTCAATATCATTTTTTGCACGTTTTATGGGGCACAGCACTTTCATCTAGAATTCTAGACTAATCTAGAGCAAAATAAATTATTAGCAGCTTCAGCAGCACGTCTTAAAATTAGAATAGTTATATATAGTGCCTCAAATGTTGTTTTTTAAACGCCATCGTGTTCACTACTGTTTTGTGAGATTTTATCGTCTCCTTCGTCAAGGCATATGGTATTTTTGAAACGTAGAGGTCCACATTTGTAATAATAATTTGAAAAATAATATGTATACATATAATTATATATATACTTTCTAGGAGTTTGGCAACATTTTGTTAGCTATAAGTTATCTACCCACTGCAGAAAGACTGACTATTAACATCATGAAGCTGCGCGATATCAAATTTATACCAACTGTGTTGAGTTTAAATGAATTTAGTAAGTATTGCCAATGTTAATATTGTAGAAAAATATTTTTAAACAAATACTTTTATTGCAGATCCATATGTTAGAGTGTTAATGTTAAACGGGAAGACGGGTAAGAAGATGAAGAAGAAGAAAACCAAATTCTTGCGCGCCGTCGCGCAACCGGAGTTCAATGAGATTTTGACGTTTGATTTGGCAGTCACTCAACTCGATACCGTCCAATTTCTGGTGGTACTCTGTAGTAAGGTAAATTGTGAGGAAAAAGATTATTAAAAATAAATAAATAAATAAAAACAGTAGATTTATAATATAGTTGAAGATCAATAATATATTTATTATTATAATTATTATTAATAAAATATATTTATATCATTTGGCTAGCAGGTATATAACTTAGAAATAATTCATACAATATATTATACAAAAGCTCCTGAATGACAATTGAAAGATAGTGTCCTGATAGTGTCCTCTAATGCGCGTGCCATGCATAAATCACAAGAATTATTACTATTTTAACATGTATAATTATAATAGAATAGAATAGACTACATTTTGCTTCCTCATATTTTACTATATTCACGCTTTATTATGAGAGTGAGTGAGAATAGAAGAGAAAGAGAGGGAGAGAGAATTACTTATCCAAGGAGATGAATAAAACTATGTCAATCATTTCTTTGCCGATCCTGAACCTATTATATTTCAAGATAATTTTTATTAATAATTCTATTAGAGCGTTAAACATACTCATGACAAATACTTTGATACTTGCTTTCTCGCTTCTCTCTTAGACAGTAGGAGAATCCATGCAATTAACTAGTGTAATTAAGGTATAATTCTGATGCGTTAACGCTAACTATTTCTCAGAAAAAGAAATGTTCTTTTGGGGATAACGGCTCGGACTGGATTGATTGCCAATTTCATTGATTCGGCTTTTCTTTCTCTTGCGTCTCTCATTCTCCTTTCTCTTTCTTGCTCACTTCTATTTACTTCAATTATTTTATTCGTCACTTTTTATATAATTTATTAAACAGATTTAAATATAACAACTAATTTAATATCTATCCTATTATAAATAGAATAAGAATAGCTTTTGTAGAAACAATAATACGAGAAAATCGTGTTTTGCTGTCATTAATAATTTTAGGTTTTACCGGAAGGACTACCTGCCAATACCGCCGACGCGAGTGATAGCGAAGATTCTATCAGTTCATTCAAAAGATCTACCGATACCTTTATCGGTAAAGTGGCTCTTGGAAAAGGTGTGAGAGGTTCGACGGAGAGGCTACATTGGTTTTCAGTGCTCCAAAATCCAAGGAAACTTGTTACCGTCTGGCACACTTTGAAATAATACGTATATATAATATATATATATGTTATATAAAAAATAATTGTAATTTTCCAGCAACTTTTATGAACCATTGCAATTGCAAAAAGTCACGCGTGGTCTTATATTTATTTTATAATTTTATTAGTATTATTAATAGACATTATTTACCTACATAACGACCAAAGATTATTTTGTGCAACTTATTTTGTGAAAGATTATTTTGTTAAACTTTATTTAAGTCTCTACTCAGGATTATATAATAAAAAAGAAATAATAAATTAACAATTACTAATATTATAATGATTATTAAAATAATAAAGCAGTTGTGACATCATGAACTATCTTCCAATGTGGAATTTTTTTATTCGATTTTTTACCTTAATTCTTTATGATAAAAATTCTGCTCAATTTTATGATCCTTTTCGAATTAAAAAGATTAAAATAATTTTATCTTATATATCGAAAGTAAAAATTAATAAAAATTGTATAAAATATAGCAATATTTTATACATATAGAAATTAAAAAATACCTTTATATTAAAACTTTAATTGTTTAATGTTTTATCCTAAAGATTACTACTTATATACTTTTTTATTTAACCGACTTCAAAAAGGTTCTCAATTCGATGAGTATGTATGTGGATTATTTAACTGACTTCAAAAAGAAGGTTCTTAATTCAGTGAGTATGTATGATGATTTTCTCTGAAACTATATTGAACGGATTTGGATGCGGTTTTCACAGTCCTATAGAGCAATCCTCCAGGAAGGTTTTAATACATCAAATATCGTGTTAGAACATCAGGATACGAAGCAGTAAGAAAATATGCGATAATAATTACACAAGCAACTAATGAATTATTATTTTTTATTCATATTAATTGAATAAAGCGCTAAAAAAGTATGAAATAAAATTTTTTTTTTAAAAAAGCTCTAAAAAGTATGATAAAATAATACTTTTAAGAATTCCTTTCAATTTTTTTAGTCGGCACCAAATGAATTTAGTAATTATTAATTTGGCACCGACTTCAAAGACTTGAAAGGAATTCTTAAAAGTATTATTTCATACTCTTTAGAGCTTTTTTATTTTTTTTAAGTTTGTTTCTTACTTTTTAGAGCTTTTTTGGTAAATGTTTACAATTAGAGCCTGACCTCCGATGACCTTGACCTTGACATATGTTGTCAAGGTCACCCTCCTGAGTGACCTTCAGAAGGTTTTAGTCGGGGGTCGCTTCTTATTAAAAAGTTATTAACAAATAAAGTTTGAAAAATATAGCAGCTATTTTGAATATTGGAAGGCATAAATGACTAATATATATGTCGAAATAGTTCACGCATACACTTTTCACGCGAAACGAGTTGTTATATAGGTTCGTGGCGCGCTTTACAAGCTCGTTTATTGTATACAAAATATCTGCTTAAAGCAGGGCACACACATTATATGTCCTTATATGTCATTATATGTCATTATATGTCACTGAATATTTGTGGCGATATACAATGAACGAGCTTATAAAGCGCGCCACGAACCTATGTAACAACTCGTTTCGCGTGAAAAGTGTATGCGTGAACTATTTCGACATATATATTAGTCATTTATGCCTTCCAATATTTAAAATAGCTGCTATATTTTTCAAACTTTATTTGTTAATAACTTTTTAATAAGAAGCGACCCCCGACTGAAACCTTCTGAAGGTCACTCAGGAGGGTGACCTTGACAACATATGTCAAGGTCAAGGTCATCGGAGGTCAGGCTCTAATTGTAAACATTTACCGCTTTTTTTTTAAGTCGGTTCTATTTTTTTTTTATAATTCTCAATTTCGAAAAAGAGTGTTCGCTAGATGCTAACTGATACTGGAAGTGTTAATAATATTCTTGTAGCAATAAATATATTTGAAAATGATGTTTGTAGGTTATTTTCAAGTATATATTGCAAAATATGTTAGGGCCGTGGCACATAGAAAAACTTAAGCAGTAAGGAAATCAACGGTATGGATTCGCTACCGCTTAGAGCCATGCCTTATTAAGTTCTTGATTGTGATTGGCTGATTTGCTTACTGCTTAAGTTTTACTGTTTAAGTTTTTCTATGTGCCATGGCCTTTAGGGTTCCACTACACTGTAAAAAAATTGTGTAAAATTACGTGTAATTTTGAGACCCACTATAATAGTGTAAATTTCCACGCATTTCTAACTTTGCAGTACGGAAGGAAAAAGTAATTTTGTATTACAATTACAACAGTTACAAATTACAAATTACAAATGGAAATTTACACGTTTATAGTGGGTCTCAAAATTACCTACTATAATAGTTGTAATTTTACAGAATTTTTTTACAGTGTAATTGAAAGTTGCCATTTATATAGTGTCATTTCATCGAATTTATAATACGTCCTAGTATAATTCAATGAATCTCGAATTTGGCCGTCCCTAGCTCAGGGTAGCGATCATGTAACTTTTTCTCTAGAGCGGAAACGTGAAAAGTAAAAAGTTTTATGTAAGGGCTCAGACACAATGAGAAAAATAAGGAATAAGATAAAGGAATAAGGAAAAAGGCATGTTGCATCTCACTTTAATGTACGTGTACTGAAGTGAGATGCGCGACATTCCCTTATTCCTTATTCCTTTATCTTATTCCTTATTTTTGTCATTGTGTCTGAGCCCTAACTAGAAAAAGATAAACTTTTCACTTTTCACGTTTCCGTCCTAGGGGAAAAGATACATGATTGATCCCCTGGCCGCCTGCGTGCTATGCACCAGAGAGTATGCACGCATTGCACGCTCGCTAGGCACGCCACTGATTCCCTATATAAGCACACAATTATATTCCTAGAATATTGTATTAATGTTATTAAAAATTAAAATAATATTATAATATTACGACAATATTATATAATATTTTCTAATATTATAGGATTATTCTGTTCATGTTATATGTCCACTTTACATAATATCCTTTGGTATATATACTATAATATTTTAATATCAGTGGAATATTATAAAAAAGTTCTTAGAATATTATTTTGGTCAACAAATTAACGTTCATATAATATTCCCTGGATATTATTATAATATTCAAATATTTATACAAAATTATAAACAAAGATTTTATTTAATAAAAATAATAAAATTTATAATTTTTTTCATATTCTCACATATCCCTCACACTGATTAATGGACAATATTTATAATCATTCATAACATTAATTTTATAACTATTATTCATTAAATATTTATAAATTTTTTTATTATTAAATTAAAAATAGTTTATTTATTTGATAGTTTTATTCCCGAAAATTTAAAATATTTTTATAACATTAAATAATATTATTTCATATAATATTCGTATAATATTATCAGGAGCGGACATATAACCATGATCTATTAATATTACTAGAATATTGTATTTAATGTTCTAAGATTACGCCTAGAATATTATTTAATATTAAATAATATTATGCTTATAGAGTTATATTCCTGTAATAAATATTAAATATTAGGATATAGAAATGTAGGAATGCTCCTATATTTATATCTTATATTTTATTCTTTTCCATTATGCTTTACGTTTAATTATTATTTCTAATTCCTATTCTTAACATTTAATATTTATTCTTATTCCTAATATGTGCTCTATAGAGCATGATATTGTACGCAGGGCCTTACTATGGAGAACACTTATTCAAAAGTCCCGCCTGTCCCGCTGCAATAATATCGGCGATATCGGCTTATCGCTGACGGCTGGCAGATGACGGCAGCGGTACATACTCTCTGCGAGACATCTGGCGAACAAACCGTCGACGAGCCAGCCGAACCTGCCATCCCTGCCGAACTGCTGACTGCTGAACTTGGCTCAGTCTGTTTTATGATTTATGTAGGTGGTTGTGTCGTGTTATCGTGCCGTTGAATTCCCGTCGTTTTATCGGCTCTTTTTCGCGATTTTGCTATCCGGTCTCCGGTCTATTGTCACGGAACGCGGTACTCGCATTTCATCGAGAAATCGACAGGTGAGTCCCGACAACGATCACTATTCGTAAGACGTAACCTCTAAGCGTGTGGTGCGTTAACGCGCTGCTCCACGTCGGACGACATTCTCCCGTATCTCTCTTTTTCTCTGTCTCTCTCTTTTTCCCCTCTAATTCCATTGTTCGAACCGGCATTCGTTACCATCTCGCGCTCTCGTCACGTCGTGTTTCGAATTCTCGATTCGCGGAGCATCATCGGTCACGTTGCGGACGCTTCCTATCAATCCTATCGTTCCTACGACGAAGCGAATTGCTTGGTCGATCGGAGGCATATTTAATGGATAAACAGAACCGCCAATGATTGCGAAGAATGCTCTCCCCGATAAACGACCATTGAAAGTATATCCTCTTCTAATAGTTTTAAATTTGACATTAATATTTATATACATGGTGTTTTGAAACAACACCGATAATGTGTAAAGGTTAATAGAGGGTGACGAATCACAAACAATTTTTAAGTGGCAACTCATCCGGAAATGGTGCGTTTTTGCGCTACAGTAATGAAGTTATATCAGAAGTGTTTTTGAAACGAATTTCAAATTCAAAGCCACTAATTGGCGATATATTATAATAGGTGATTAAAATTTTGTCTTTCGACAAAATGCATCGAGTTTGCGTGAAATTTGACGCAGTTTGAATGGTAATTTAAATTGTCATCGATGATTTATCGACACACTATGATATGTGTTTATTTTTGTATTCTTGTACAATTATTATAATATAGAGAAGAAACGTGATATTTTCAGTCATGAGTTGCCGCTTAAAAAACGTTTGGTTTTCACTCTCTATTAACACGTTGTCGGTGTTGTTTCAAGTCTGTATGTTTGTATACGTTTGTACACGTTTGTTTTCTAAAATCATACTTTAAAACGATAATGCATTAAAGAGGTAGACAACCTCGACAAACAAAAATATTCTCTTTTTTTTTAAATTAAATATTTAAGAAATAAAGAATTGAATAGGTATTTGAAACTTTGGCACATAATTTTATATTCTGTTATAATTAGAAAAAAAAAAGAAATTAATAAAAAATATTAATAATAACGGGAATTATTAGTAATGAAGAGAAAGTTTTTTCCATTCAATAGCTAGTGGTGGACGATTTCGGAGTAACGACAAATCTAAAACAAAATAAAAAAGCGGGGATTCATAATCTAGAAAAGTGTCTCTAAAATATGTTAAAAGCAACATTTTAAAACGTTTTTTTTTTTTAATTGTATTGAAAAAAATGCAATTTTGCACTTTTTTGCAACTAAAATATTTTTTTTAGAATTTTTTCGAAATTTTGCTTTTGACACATTTTAGATAATATTTCTAACAAACATGTAAAACATTTTTTAAAGAAATCGTTGGAGCCGTTTTCGATATTTTATGTCCCTCTCCAGCTACTGAACTGCTTCCCTTCATTACCAATAGCTTCTGTTATTATTAATATTATTTTTTTTACAATAACCATAAAAGAATGTAGACCACAATAGAATCATGTGTACCAAAGTTTTAAATACTCAGTTTTCTATTTTTTAAATATTTAATTTTAAAAGAAACATCAGTTTTTTCGCTTGTCAAGGTTGTCTACCCTCTTAAAAATTCTAAACCGATGACATAAATTTGGCAATTCGATAAATGCATACTGTTCAAAAATGCGCAATTGTCAAGAAGACAGAATGAGATAAATAAATTCTAAATATGATAAATTCTGGAGTCAAATCAGACATTATAAGTACTACCATTATAGTCTTTTATAGTTCTGTATCGCATTCTTATGTTTATTGATCATCGGCTTATAAAATTACTATAAGGAGAAAAATCATCTGTTAGGTGTTATCTTTTTGTTGTTGACTATCTACTATTAATCAATAGACATCATTCATCGTTATCAGAGATTTTTTAGGATTTGGATAGTAAATTGGTTTTATTTTATTCTAAATTTTCACATTAAATTGCATTTTCTTCAACAACACTTGCACGCTTTCAATAAAAGATAAGATTGGTCTGTGATAAAAAGTTAAACAGAATGAAAAAGAACAAAAAGGATATTCGAATATATTTCAATTTTTTTCGACTTAACTGGCCACAATTCAGTATAAATTTACGACGTTTCAGCCCTTGGTTTGGGCTCTTATCAAGTGTAATATAACATGACATAAAGTAAAATAATAAAAAGTCAATCTAACCATACGTAATGGAAGTAGCAATAAAGAAATAAATAATACCAAAATCATCTGTAAGAATCGTCGTTGAAATCACAAGACATCCGTAATCTATGAAATTATTCGAAAAAGATCATAAAAGCTAGAAAATGATGTATGTTATTAATAATTAGATGTGATAAAATTAAGATAAGAATGAAAATAAAATTAAAAACCATTACATGTCTTGTGTGTCCAATAATAAGATGTATAGTAACTTATAAACATAGCCGAGTGTGACATGTTGTTCGTACGAAAGCGATCGACCGACTGAGTAACGTACTTATTTTAAACCAAAAACAATGAGAACGTGAAATGAAAGGTTGGTGGGGTAACCAATAAGAGGAGCGATTTCAAGTTGACATGATGAGCCTATCATATATAGGACTGAGATTCTCTGTATCTTTCTGCAAATGTATATTGTTATTAAATTTCTTTATATAAAACATTTCCGCAATTTCCCTCTTTCTTATGTAGAATCTCTGGTTCCGTCCACTTGAAGTCGTGTCCCTATGATACGCGGTGTTTGCTGACCACAGAGTGATTACTATCATGTTTAGTAATATCTCTCCTGTGTTCTTTCACTCTAGTTTCGAGATGACATTTAGTCTGTCCAATGTAAGATGTATTACAATCGTTGCAGTTTATTTTGTATACAATTTCCGTGTTCTTGGCAATAGTTAGTTTGTCTTTACCTCTCTTGATAATGCAGTCCAGCTTTTTGGGAACCGTATGTATATATTCAGACCGACATTATTAACGACACGACCTAAATCTTCGCTAACGCCCTTAATATACGGCAAGACAATGTGTCTCGATGTATCGAACGCGCTATCACCAGTATCGTTATTTAGTTCTGTAGATTCTTTGCGATTGTTTAGTGCAAACAATCTGTTTTTTATTTGTTTATTGATTATGTCAATGGGGAAACAATTATTTAGCAAGATCTCTTTAACTATTGTCAAATTTGTGGAACCGTTCATCCGACAGTAAAATAGCACGGTCAACTAAGCTAATTATCGTGTTTAATTTGTATCTATAAGGGTGACTAGAGAAAAAGTTAGTGTATCTTCCCGAGAATGTGGGTTTCCTGTACCAGTTTGTGATGAGTTTGTCTTCATCTCTAATCTAATAACTGTTGTATCTAGAAAGGAGATGGAGCCGTTAATTTCTCTCTCGTATGTGAATTGTAATCTAGGGTGATAGCCGTTAAAAACCTCGAGGATCGCATCCAACTTCGAACGTGGTATTATTGCGAAAAAGGATATTCTAAAATAAAAAAATAATGTACAATTTATTTTAGTTATTATTTTTTCAATTTTAATCTGAAATAACTTTTATCGTAATTTCTATATAAAAGGAAAGAATGTAAAAGAACTATTGGATTTGTTTTAGTAGATAATAAATAGACTTCTGTTCCTCTTTCCAATCTCTCCTTTTATTTTTCCTTTTCTCTCTTCTCTCCCTCCCCCTTTCGTTCTCTACCCCTTCCCTCACTTTCTTTCCCTCTCTTTCATTTTTTTCTCCCTACCCATGCTCTCTCTCTCTCTCTCTCTCTCTCTCTCTCTCTCTCTCTCTCTCTCTCTCTCTCTCTCTCTCTCTCTCTCTCTCCCCCTCCCTCCCTTCCTTCCCTCCCCTCCCCTCCTCCTTCTCTGTTCTCCTTTTCTGCTCAAATCTTTTTTTGTCTTTCCCTGCTCCACCACTCCCCTTCCTCTATTCTTTTCGCTAATATCTGTACAAATGATAGCTGAAGCTAATAAAGTATTCATTTATTCATTTATCTGTCTTATTTTAAATGTAGAAACAACTACAACTTAACGTAGTACAAGTTGAAAGAAATGTTTATTAAAGCAATCTTAATAACCATATTTCATTGTACTTTGGAATGTTAATTTCATGAATAACTGTCCCTTCTGCTGTGATAAAAAGAACAAGAAAATAATATAATTTAATATTATTATCAAGATTACGGGAATGGTCGCAGGTAATAATCGAAATTGCGTGCAACACGCTTCTTCATATACTATACAGATACATTCAATCACGTACGGCGAAATACCATGCTTTACATGAAGTATGTTAAAAGTAATAATGTTACAAAAAAACATAATTTTACAATATTTGTCTTTATTCGAAAAAAGGTGTAGTATTTTATATTTGATGTCTATACAAATTGTAAACTTTGAAAAAGTTTATAGTTACATTTATTTTAACAATAAAGAAACTTATTAACGCTTGATCAAAGCAAAATAATATGGATGAACGACCAATTTTTCGAGCAATAAATGATATTAGAAAATATTTTTAAAAAAGACTAGCGTTTATTAAACCACAATTAACTAACCTACGTTTCGTGCCATACTTGGACTTTATCAGAGCACTTGTACTTTTATTTTAATTGATGTTTGTTATGGAAAGAACTAAGAAACAGGAAATATTCCCAGTTTTTTGTTTATAATCATTAAATATTCTTTGGCCAATTGTTAATTTAAAATTAGATTCTCTCATAAATCTAGAGAATAAAACATAATTTTTATATATTAGTGAATTGTTTTAAATAAACACATACCTTTGACATTACAGATAATGATTGAAACAAAAACTTACCAAAAATTTAAAGTACATACTCAAGTGAGAATCGAACCATTGACTTAAGCTTTCTGATGAAGTCCGTTCGTAGACTAATATAGATAGGCTGCGCCTTCTTATGCAATAGCTAACAACATTGAAGACCAGAGATATTTGTGATCAGATACCCTTTAACGCTCGGGAAAGAGGCGATGTAGGACTGATATTAACTTGATACTCAACTTTATAAAAATTTGTAATACGATTTCTAATTTTTTTTCGAGGTAACTAACAAAACAAAAGACAATACAAAGAGATACAAATAAAATAAAAGCTAGCTGTTATAAAGTTTTATTTTTATATAAAATAAAAAGTCGGGTTTTTACTGATAACGTAATCTAGAAGTTTCATCATCTCCACGAAGAATTATCATTAGAGAGAGGTTTGTGTAGCTGCTTTGCAATATAACGTAATGCGATAATGCAGTTTACCATCCATTGTGCGCGCATCTATTATTATCTGTTTGTAATTAATTCCATTTGCATCCGTGTCTGGCAGCACTATAATAATCAGATAATTTGATATTATTCCTCTATTGATGATATGTTAGATGATATTGAAATATTTAGCCTTGATCGTCCATAAATCAGTGAGATCTATAACACGAGATATTTATAATGTGTTTGTCTTTTTAGATTTACTAGACACTACAGACGCGCGCTACGCGCGCGCTATTTAGCTTTAACATTACACACAACTGTCAAAATATATGATGAACATTACACACAACTGTCAAAATATATGATGACAGTTGCAAATGAAGTAAGCGCAGTGAGAGAACCAATCGGCATCACGGAAAAGACACAACAATAAACTATCCATGCCTTTTTTAGAAAAGGATGTTTGCAAAACAACAAAATTCGTGCAACTTATTGCACAAAATATTTCGCTACAAACTGTGGCACTTCTTTTGTCTGCAAATTGACAAATCTATTGTGCTTATGCGAAGCTCAATCAGAAACTATAAAGGCAATTATTTTCTCTTGTTCAAAAAGTGCTGGCGACAGAATCATTACATTACTTTTTAATCATAATTTTATATTTGTCAACATACTTTTTATAGCGTTCTATCAGTTGTATGCTGTATAAACCTGATTTTTGTCAAAGATTTTGTCAAAAATGTCATTAATTACTGAGAATTTTGGCTTTGTTTCAAATAAAAATTCTCTCTAATAAAAATTCCGGATGAACTTCCGAAAACCTCCAACGCCCAATTTACGTATTATTTGGTGGAAATGTTTCAAATGGCCTCCAAATGATTACCCTTAAATGGTTTTTACCGAGAAAGAAAAAGGCATAAAATGTTCAAATAAAGTTGTATGTATGTAGTCAAACACAATTTAAATCCTTTTCAATATTAATTTCAGATATTAAAGAAGTATATTCTGGTTGAAGACATAATAAATCTATTAAAAAATAAAAATTTAAGCATTTTTTTATTTTTATTTAATTATTTTCGAATTTTTATAAAATTATGATTTAGTATGTGATAGACTTATTACAACTTTCCACGTGAAACGAGGTCCACTCCATATCGCCCAATGCAGGGGTGCGACATGGATTTACAACTTTCCACGCGTAGAAAGTTCACGCATGTACTTTGCAAAGCACACTATGGCCGGTATTCATAGTCGGTTATTATATTTAAAGCCCCTTGCACAATGCCAGGCAACAGGCAATAGAAACAGGAAATAACCAAAAAATCGTTAATTACAACCTGAAAAATTCGAATGCTATGATTGGTTGGCAACAGACAATAGGCACAGAATTTTCAACGTGATGGAAACTCTGTGTCTATTGCCTGTGTCACTGTTTATTCTGCATTTATACATGATTTCTGATTTCTATTCCCTGTTCCTATTGCCTGTTGCCTGGCATTGTGCAAGGGGCTTAAGACTGTCTTAAGTACAATCTTAAGGTGTTATGAACCAATCACAGAGCCGTATTAGCATCTTAAGACATTACTTAAGACGGTCTTGAAATAAGAATCGACTACGAATACCGGCCTATGTGTCTAGTTTAACGGCAGTGGAGCCCCCCGCAGGGGGGCGGAACCTACTGCATCCACGCATGCACTTTTCTACCCACAACAATTGGTTATCTTTTTCTAATGTTATTCTCAATTCATAGAGTGAGATATAATTTTTTTTGTTACAAGAATATGAAAGACGTTAATTTTGTCGAAAAATTAAATTTGTTTTTCTCGGAAACTAAAGCATTTGCGGAATTTAACACTGTACGTTTCGACTACATTTAGTGGGTACTACATACCTGTAAAATTTTATCAAAATCGGGTGTGGGAGGTTTTCGGAAGTTTATCCAGACAAACTAAAACCGCCAAGTTTATACAGCGTCTTACATTGTCCAATGATGGACAATGTTTGCTCAACACTTGTTATCAGATTGTTTAACATTTGTTATCATATTTCAAATTTAAATTTGAATAAAAATAAGCAAATGCTCTCGAGCGATAAAAGTTATTTAAAAAAGAAAAAAATGTTTATTATTACAACTTATTACATATCTATATATGTTATTATCACAAATATAGGGTGAGTGCACCAGTGAATGAACAGTCACCAGTGAATGAACAGTATCACGTTTTTCTCGAAAAAATAAGGTGTCAGCATAGTCTTTGGTTTCCGCACTTTTTTGAAGCGGAATTTATGTATCGTTACGTAGCAGCATCACTCGTCACATACGTGGTTCGCTCGTGAAGTAATATTATAAATTGTTTTCGACGAGAATGTGTGGCCCATCGCGTGAAATTGATAAAAATAGTAAGTATGGCCGCTTCCCCTCTTCACTTATAGGTAATATTATTTACTTAAGAAGTGTCGAACAAGTCATGATATTGTTTTCTCTGATCAGTAAGATGCCTAAACCTTCGTTTTGCACAATTTTTATGATCCTACTTAACCTCAAAATACTCTCAAACTCAAATGTTTACTTACTGGTTCTGACAACCGCGATTTTTCCAGTGAATAAACGTGAATGAACGTCATGAAAACGACGGCGTTCATTCATTGGAATCCGTAATTCCAGTAAATGAACGACATGAAATTCGATTATCTAGTAATGCTGTGAGATGTTGTTATTTGAATTAAAATGTTTTTTGATAATACTAATATATCAGAATTGAATTATTTTCGTTGCGGGGTACAGGAAATATCTAGTAAATACCTATAACTACTTTATTTGATAGTGTTTATTCACTGGATTTTGCTGTTCATTCACTGGATTGGTTTGTTCAATTACTGGTGCAGAGACTGTTCATTGATTGGGTCCGAGTGTTCAATTACTGGGGGAACTGCTATTTTCACTTTCAATAGGGTTTTTTATATATATTTCTGTTCGAATAATACGTTTTAACGATCTAATCCAAATATTTAGGATATAATATGTCGAATAGAATTGGTTTTGTCAGTCCATAACCATCCAGTACAAAGAAAACCTTTCCCAAAACTGACCGTGCGCTTAATCGTTCATTCACTGGTGCACTCTCCCTATATGTTTATTATCATAAATGTTTATTATCACAACACAGGAAAAATGTTTCTGATTATAATTATGTTAGATTAAAGTAGGGCTGTCATACGTCCTGTATATACGAGATTGTTCCGTATTTGAACCCCCGTATTCTCGTTGGGTCCCATTTCGTCTCGTATTTTCGTGAAACCGCCCATAGTCCTCTTTTCGTACAGAGCTGCCATTTCGAGGCATTTCCCGATCCACCGTATTATTGTTATGTTATTGTACCTACTGAGGACGAGCGTGGCCTAGTAGACAGCGCACTGGTCTATTGAGCCAAAGGTTCCGGGTTCGATTCCCGGTAGAGCTGGAAAATTTTATTCGCTCGTTCTCCTCTCGGAAGGCAATGGCAAACCACCGAGAGTATGTCTTGCCACGAGAACTTCTCTAAAAAAATATAGCCGCTCGGAATCGGCGTTAAACTGTAGGTCCCATATACAATGTGTATAATCCAGGTGCGCAACACATGTATATGAAGAGAAGTCACTACACTCGGATACGAGTAATAGGACTGAGGTGATTGTACCTACTTAATTAGATTTTCCAATCATATGAATCAAACACAAAATTTTGTGTTCTATAAATTCGAGATGACTTGCTCAGAATTCTACAATTATCTAAAGAAAAATAAGGATTTATTACAATATGTTAAATCGTTTAAAAAGTATGACTGGTACAAAAAAAAACGTGAAAATTTTTTGAGTTAAATTTAGTCTTTTAAAATGACTCAGTGTATGTGCAATGATAAATTCACAGTAGTAAATGTTTGTTGTTAATTTGTTTGAGGAATATTTTTTAATTTTAATGTGTACTTTATTTTAATGTTATTGTGCTGTAATATTAAGACAAAATGTGTGTAATTTAAACTAAAACGTGATATAAACGATTTTATATACCCCCTTCCCCCTTCCCCTCCACATCTCTGTTCTGTATCACCTCGGCGACTTTATAGTAGCCCTAAATTAAGGGGATCACTTCGTTTCCTGCGCTAAAAAATAATAATTTTTATATACTTAAAAAAACAGTACAAACGGCGATGCGAGTCAAGCGCGGGACGTGGTGCGCAATAAAGATGAGACGTGTATTTACGTGTAACGAACTTCGACTTTAACCGACACGTTGACTGCAATGTTCTTGCTTCTTTTCCGTGATGTGCGACTATCCGGATTCTTACTTGATTGCTACGACTTTTAATTATTGTACTTGGTTCGATTGCTGCTGAGCTTGAGTGGTAATGTCCACTATAATCATGTCTACCAGCCCGCTTATCACGACGTCTCCTCGAGAAGGGAGCTTGCTGCCTTGTTCTCTGCAGGAATCGATCTCTTCTTTTGTTAATAAATGCTGAAGATGGCTCAAAGCAAGGGCCGAAACGTTCGTTACACGTAAATACACGTCTCATCTTTATTGTGCACCACGTCTCGCGCTTGACTCGCATCGCCGTTTGTATTGTTGACATTTTTACGAGTCTAAATATTTTATTTAAAAAACAGTTAATGCTATCAACTTTATGTTTGTACATATATTTTATTTTTTTATTTATACTTTATAGAATATCTATGAATTTTGATATACAAAAATAATATAAAATTATCTACATGGGCAGTAGACGTGTCCACACTGATTTTGTTAAATTGCTGACAGTGTAGAGAGAAAACGACTCAATGATTTGGGCTTTTGACATATAAATTATAACTATTTTCTCCGTACGCTAAACTTAACAAAAGAATAAATTTTTGAAAAATATTTGTTTTGCCAATTTAATGGGAAAAATAATAGTATAAAAATATACTTTTTTTTATAATGGCATATTTTTAACAATTCGCAATTTTTTATAATTTTAGGTAATAGATTTAGCGTATTATGCGTTTATCATTATTAATCACAAATCAACTTGGTTTTTTCTTTATTTCAAGTGACTTGTTTTGACTCTGCAGTGTCAGCAATTTCACAAAATTAGTGTGGACACGTCTACTGCCCGTGTAGATATCTCGACAATTTTATATGCTTTTTGTATATCAAAATTCATGGATATTCTATAAAGTATAAATAAAATATTGCGTACCAACATAAAAAAACTGATAGCACTAAAAGATAGCATTTAAAAAAGTATAAAAATTGTTATTTTTTAGCGCTCCAAACCAGAGGTGGTTCCCTTAATAGCCAGAAATATATTACCAATTCTTTTACAATTACTTTAGCAAATCCATTTTTCTTTACATATGGAGCATTCCATGCCAAATCGACCTGGGTTTGACCCTCGACCTCTCGGATTTGGTCTGTAATTTTTATGTTATTGTTCCAACTCTAAAATGTACTCAGAATTTTTTTTAGATTTTTTTTATAAATTTGATTTATTTATAATTTTTTTAACCGACATCGTTGGCCACAAT
Source organism: Temnothorax rugatulus (assembly GCA_035220575.1). Lineage (NCBI taxonomy): Eukaryota > Metazoa > Arthropoda > Insecta > Hymenoptera > Formicidae > Temnothorax > Temnothorax rugatulus. The sequence goes on along the minus strand of JASTWL010000892.1, from coordinate 9,384 downwards.
TTAAAAATTTGAAAAAATTCTCAAAAATCATATCAAATATCAAAATCTTTAAGCCTTGACCCAGATTGGGCCGGGGTTTGCTTCTATTTTTTTCGAGCTTTTTTCAAGCTTTTTTCGAAAAAAACATTGAAAAAATTAGAAGCATAAGTCAGTCAACTGTAGGCTGTTGCTTGAACATTTTTATATATAACATAGAATTTTTGAGAATTTTTTCAAATTTTTTCGAAGCAAAACCTAGGTTGACTTGGCATGGAATGTCCCATATATATTCTTTATATAGTTTTCTTTATAGTTTCTCATATCAGTTAGCTCCTATATTATAATGCTATTCTTCGTATTCTGTAACTTTCAACTGGTTTTACATCTTTTGTCTATAGAAATCTTACTACAGTGTGTTGCTTAAAACTAATACACATAGCGCATGGTATCTCCATGTTTACTCGTTGGCTGCAAATGGAATACTGCAAATCGCGACACTGTCATTATATACAAGCATTGCAAGACGCGCAAGGTTTCCCTATATAGATTATTATTTCTCGTCCGCCAAAACATTTTAAATAAAAAAATATTTGTCTTTAATTTTTTATTTACTCTGGTACTTACTCTCTTTCGCTGCGTTGGTTTATTATCGCCATACTGTTCTATCAATTAAACTTTGTACTAATCCGCAAACAAATATTAGATTACAGATATTAATGTTATTATTAATTTTACATATAACGAATGTAGATGAAGTTTGTCACGCGATATACTGATGTCCACAGCATATCATAATGAAGCAAGGAACAATAGGATTTTAATGATGCGTTATTCGTCCCACAATTACGTTCTTCTCTCGTATGTTTCACCGTTCGGCTACAACCGTTTAGACCGTTCGGCACGCAGTCGCACGTCATTGTTATGCAAATGATTTTTGCGCAACCGGATAACTATCTAGGGAGTGAAGTAAACGGCCGCGTGAGCTATGGGAACATTTCCTGGTATGTCTCGTCACTTTAAATGCAATTTTCTATGCGATTATTTTAGATTTTTGGATTTAATTTTCTTCAGATTTTTAAATTAGCATTATCCATGTGTTTTAAGGTAATGCTGTTTTTGCAGAAGACTGTATCTATAAAGTTGACATGTTATTAATTTTTAAATGATAGTTTTAGTAGCACTTTTCAGTTTTAGTAGCACTTTTTTTAGTTTTACAGTTTTTGACAAAAAAGTTCCACATTTTTAAATCCAAAAAATCGAAAATGAAAAATGTGCTAACTTCGTCATGGCTCATTCTCCTCTAAAGCACAAGAAACCATTGAATATTACGAGATAAGGGATTTTCGTTAATTTTAGGCTAGTTCTATAATTATATAGTGTTTTAGGATGTAACAATTAACAATTTTGTACGTAGTTTTGAATATTCGTATTAGCAGCACGACACTCGTGCTGACAATTTCTGATACTTTTGACAGTAGTTCTGGCTTGTTCAGTTCGAGTTCTGCGGTTGACAACATTTAAATATTATTGCTCCACCTTATAAACATTTTTTAAACAATTTTAACTTTTGCCGCAAGCACGACATTCGGCGGATATCATGAAGTGAGTTAATACTCTAGAATTCGATAATTCTGATTAGAGTTTCTGCTTATTTTTGAAGAGTGTAACTATTGTATTTTCATGTTTATAAAAAGTGTTCCGGCGATTAATATAATTAAAATTTTGTCCTAAAACACTAATAAAAATAATAAACGCTATAATTATGGAACTATATATTATATATAATAAGAGAAAACAAGACCGCTATGATACATAATCGAATAAGATACAAGCCGTTTTTAGTCTAAGCTTAGATCTTAGGCAGCTCAATATTAATTTCCGTGTATATGTATTATTATAATACATAATACATATATATTCCAACTTATTACTGCGCGCCGATCACAGTCGGACTTGAAACACAGCTATCGTTGGAACATTAAAAACCCTTCCCTCTCCGGAATTAAATCGACACGATTTAATTATCTAAAAACTAAATAATTTATTGCGAAAAATATTACCTCAGCCAGGATTCAAACTTGGAACTTCCCTCGTTCCGTGAAGAGTGTCGTACCAATTTAACCACTGAGGCATGTGGTAATATTTATCGCAATAACTGGTTAATAATAGTTCGAAACGTCTTTCTCAGGTGACGTGAAATAAATAATAACAGAAAACAAGACCGCTATGATACATAATCGAATAAGATACAAGCCGTTTTCGGTCTAAGCTTAAATCTTAGGTAGCTCAATATTAATTTCCGCAGCTCAATATTATTTTTCGCAATAAATTCTTTACAGTTTTTAGATAATTAAGTCGCGTCGATTTAATTCCGGAGAGGAAAGGGTTTTTAATGTTCCAACGATAGCTGTGTTTCAAGTCCGATTGTGATCGGCGCGCAGTAATAATTTGCGTTCAAGATCGTCCGTATTATACGTTTGTCTACATGAACTTGCACTTAATATAGTGAATAACAGTTAATATAGTTTTTCATATATATTTTTTACATACCTCACGGTTTCAGAGATATTTACTCGTAATCAAATATATGGAATGTTTTCAAGGAGTTACTTCAACCCCTATAAATATGCTTCGAAACTGATAAAAAAAATACGTGTCTATTATTTTTCGCTATAACTCTACAACATCCAAAGCCCATCAAAATCGGTGAGGGATAGTTTCCTTGTAAGTCTAGAAAAATGGGATGCATGATTTTCATTCAATTAATTCCATATTGCATTTCTTCTATGAAGGTTTTCGGCTTTTACTCATGCTTTCACTATATTAAGTGCAAACTCATGTAGACAACGGACGGTCTGAAATGCGACTTTCAAATGCCTATAACTCAGAAACTAATCATAGAAAGTTGATAAAATTTGAAACTTTTTATCAGGCATACAAGTATTACAACATATTAAAAATTCAAAAAAGTGATTTAAAAAAAAGAATAAAATAAATTTTCGCCAGTAATAAAATAAAATCAGTGTTTAATGATCGGCCTGACTGGCAATATATTAAAAATTTTATAACGACGTTTCGACCTCTATTTTGGGTCCTTATCAAGTTTATGCTGAAAAATATAAATTGCCGGTAATACATATAAAAAAGGAACAATGCAAATTACGTATTCTACTTACATGGATCAATGTGCGTCAAACAATATAAAATTATAAATCATCGTTACGTTTTAACAAGGCGGATGGAAAACAGATATAAACTTTGTGAGGCATGACCGTCACGTATAGCGCCTGACGAACGACTGATATACATTGTGTCATGTCAAGAATAATCACAAATACATATAACATAGAGTGTAAAGTTTAAAGAGTAGCGATTATACGATCGTAAACCAATGGTAAGTTTTCTGTGTCCTTCTGCAAATTTATAGCGTCGGTATGCTTTTTGATTAATATCATTTCAGCCGTTTCACGTTTTTTGACATACTGTTCCCTGTGCAAGATCGTGGCCTCTTGCCATTTAAAATTATGGTCAAAATCGATTCTATGTTTGCTTACAACCGATTGCTGACTGGAGTGCTTGTTAATGTCTGCACGATGCTCTTTAACACGAGTTTCTAAGTGGCGCTTGGTTTGGCCAATGTAACAAGCATTGCAATCCGAGCAATCTAATTTGTAGACAACGCCCGTGTGTTTCATGATCTCTAATTTGTCCTTCCCTTTTTTAATTAGTGCGTCTAGTTTCTTAGGAACGGTATACAAGGTACTCAAACCGTAATTGCTGAAAATGCGTCGTAAACCCTCACTAAAAGTTTTAACATACGGGATAGGAATATAATTTTTGAGATCAGGGATATTAGCTCTATTTATACGGTTGTCAAATTCATCGTTATTTGACCGTTTATCAATTTCAGCAAGTCTTCTTCGAATATGTTTATCAACGAGAGGGGCCGGAAAGCAGTTGTTCAGTAAAATAGTTTTTATCAAATTGATGTTATCGTTATGAAACTGTACGTCCGACAGCAGTATGGCGTGATCGACCAAGTTGATGATGGTATTAATCTTGTATTTTAAAGGATGACTGGAGAAGTAATTATTTTTCAGCATAAACTTGATAAGGACCCAAAATAGAGGTCGAAACGTCGTTATAAAAATTTTAATATATTGCCAGTCAGGCCGATCATTAAACACTGATTTGATTTAAAGAATATTTTTTTTCTTTTTTTTTCCCTTCATATCGTCTTTTTGAAAATGTATTCTGTGAATCTTTATTCACAGAATACATTTATTCATGTGTTTTATGAACAGATGAATTCCAAAGGAGCAAAAGTTAACCAAAGAAAATAAACACAAAACAAAAAGGGCGCCCCGCTGCTGATGGGTGTCAGTCGTTCACTCTATCCACTACGCTATCGAATATTAGTAATAATTGAGTTTAAATTCTCCTTATATGTTATAACATAATATAAAAAATACAAATCTGAAATTTTTTCAAATTGCTAAACAATATTTAATACCTTAAATGCTCAATGCTGGGCGGTTGCCTAGCGCCAGCATGATTATAGTTATGAAAAAACTATTCAAGAATGACATAACCTCACTGTTCGAATGCTAACAAATTTTTAATTGGTAGTGGCTAGACAACGGCTGGCTAATTTTTTTAGCTATAAAATCAGATTGGCTAGATTAATTTCCACTCAGGTTGCTAATGAGTAAAGTTAGCTATCTTATTAATTGACTAATATGAATCATATAGGTCTTAATTCTTCTCAAAATCACTTTCCAATATAATACAGAATGACAGTTGTGAAGACGCTATCAAGAATGACATAACCTCACTTTTCGAATGCTAACAAATTTTTAATTAGTAGTGGCTAGACAATGGCTGGCTAATTTTTTTAAAGTTTCCAGCGCCATCTATTCTAATATTTACCGTGCAGGGGCTAGAAAAGTACTAGACAGCGAAGTTATTCAATGACATAACCTCACTGTTTAAATGCTAACAAAATTTTAATTACTAGTGGTTAGTCAACGGCTGGCTAATTTTTTTAAAGTTTCTAGCGCCATCTACTCTAATATTTACCGTGCAGGGGCTAGGAAAGACAGCGAAGAATTATTCATAAATTATAGCTAGTGCTAAGCTAGTCAATGGCTAGATAACATATCTAGCCTGCGTGATCCAGCCATTAGCTGTAAAATCAGATTGGCTAGACCAATTTCCACTCGGGTTATATAGAGCAAACGAAAAGACACCTTGAAACTCGGGGTGTAGTTCCATTCGGAGGGGTCATTCGACCCCTGCTCCCGATCGACCTAAAATTGTACAGATAAGTTGTTTTTGATGTGAAAAATGAAGTGCGCGTGGTTCCAACTTCGGGAAATAAAAATTTTTTTTATGATAGCATTTATCGACTAAAATTGATTCTATATGATATATATGTTACTGTAAAAGTGATAAATTCGATAATTATACATAATTACCGGTTATTATGCATAATTTTCAACATACGGTGATAAATGTGATAAATTATAGCAAATTTATCAATTTTACCGGTAATAATCAAGACTTATTTTTGGTAAAAGTAATAAATCTTTCATTAATTTTGTTGTGGATGGAAAAGTGTGAATCTATTGTATTTACGCATATATTTTTTCATCCACACAACAATTGGGTTGGAATAGGTTAGTTTTTTTGGAGGTGGAGTCCCCCGCATGGAGGGCGGAACCTACTGCCTCCACGCATACACTTCCCACGCGAAACAGGTGCCACATGGGTTTACAACTTTCCACGCATGAAAAGTTCACGCGTGGAATGTACTTTACAAGGCACACTATGTGTCTAGTTTAATAATAGTGGAGCCCCCCGCAGGGGGGCGGAACCTACTGCCTCCACGCATATACTTTTCGCGCAAAGCGAGATGCCATATGGGTTTACAACTTTCCACGCGTGGAAAGCCCACGCATGTACTTTGAAGGCACACTATGTGTCTAGTTTAATAATAGTGGAGCCCCCCACAGGTGGACGGAACCTACTGCCTTCACGCATACACTTTTCACGCGAGACGAGTTGCCACATGGGTTTACAACTTTACACGCGTACTATATATATTATATTTTTTATATGTCGTATATATCATACAGAATCAATTTTATTAGTCGATAAGTGCTCATAAAATTTTTTTTTTAATTTCCCGAAGTTGGGACCACGCATACTTTATTTCTCACATCAAAAACAAATTATATGTAAAATTTTAGATCGATCGGGAGCAGGGGTCATTCGGAACTATATCCGAAACTCGAATCAAAGAACACAAAACGGACATAAAGAAGAAAATTTCCTATCAGCAATATACATATATATATATATATATATATATATATATATATATTCTCTTTGCAATTGGCGCAATTTAAAGATTTCACATTTTTTTTTGAAATACATATCACTTGGGTTGAGTTAGGTAACGCAATTTTGTGAATTATTTTGTTACGGAGAAATAAAGCTACTACCATTTAGGATTTTTGGATTTACAACATACATTGCGCGTGTACTTGGCGCCTTTTTTTGCTTTTTTTTTAAAGGTAATTTTGTACTGATTGTTAATACTTAAAACATGAAAAAATCACATACTTGCTGTAATAATTTTTTAATAAAATGGATCGATGCCTACAATATGTTATGGGAACATTTAATTTACTCTGATAAAAAATCTCTCCGTTGCAGAAAAATCTTTTCTTCCCTAGCATTAGCATAATTTTTTTACTTTCTTAGCATAAAAATTAAAAAATGCATAATTTTACACCGTTTCTAAAATTACCGCCGATATCAGCTTTCCCTAAAATATATTACGAAAAAGTTGTAGGGTCGGATTTGCAAATCCATTACTTTAAAAAAATTATTACAACAAGTTTGTGATTTTTTTTTAAATTCGGAGTACTAATTATAAGAGGCACAAAAATTTCAGTATGTTACAGCGGAGATAAGTACCCTGTAGTTCGTCATTTCCGCGCAACATTGCAATTTGCCATTTGCACCATTTTGCCAACGGAGCAATTTTCATAACAGATCAAAAGATACGAATATCGGCGGCAAAATATAGATTTTTAGAGAAAAGTCCTGAAAATGCACTATTCACTTCAAACTGTCATAACTCAGTGAAAAGAAATGGTAGCGTAATGAATAAAAAAGCATTTTAAAGAGAAAATGTTAAATTTTACGATACAGTCAATAAAATTTGGAGAATAAATTTCTCCACGTGCACGCAATGCAAGTTGAAGTTTATTCTTTAATTTTGCAAGGTCCACTTTAAATTGGCGCCGTTTGTAGTAAAAGATGTAGCAAAATCTTTGCAGAGAAACGAGCTTTGAAACATTCGAAAGCTGAGGGTTCAGGTTTTAAAACATTTTTTTAAACATCACTCTGCGATCATTTTTTACAATAGTATCTAACTTTGAATTTGGTGCTTTTTAACGCTGATTTCAAGTGGCCTGTATTTTTTGTGGTTAAGTGTATGTTAAGGTCAAGTACGCAAGAGGTTGCTCCCCTAAACTAAATAATTCAAGAAATAATTACTGAAAATATTTCTAATGGCTGCATAAAAATGTTTAAAAATTATGAACTATTTTTATAGGCTAAATATCTTTATTCTGTTTTATACAATACAATATTTATCAACGATACGACCTTAGATCTCAGTGATCGAGTCTCAAGAAATGCTCTGACGCTCTATTTAGTCTTGCATGAGTGAAAATACCAGTGAGACAGGTGATCACTTTCCTAAAATATCCGAGAGTTTCACTCCATAAATTAAATGAGAGCGCTAGCTTCTAATCTCCTCGGTAAACCTTGGTACTTTTAATATAGTTACACGCATGTAAAAAATGTATGTACATGCCATCCTGACGCACATACAGCCAAGTTATTAGGCACCCTTGTTTCTTTTGAATATCTTGGAACTCAGTGAGCATAAGCTTTCTGTTTATGTGTTGTTTTTATTCTATTGATCTTGTGAATGGTTCAAACAATTGAGCTTAGTTCACTTTTTTACTACTTGCACTTGAGAGTCCTTAGGAGTACCACATAAGATCTGAACCCGTTTTGTCTCACTCAACTCATTTGTTTTAAGTATATTTTGAGATTTGAGGACAATCCGTAGACAGTAGACAGACAAAAAAGTCTAGCAATTACTTGTAAAATGGAAATAATCGTGCTCGTATTAATCGAAGTCGAAATACGAAATAAACATTTTTCTGAGTAATGTTGCTGTTGCCCTAAGAAAGATAATGAACTTTGTACCTCAATTGTTTGAACTATTCACAAAGTCAATAGATTGAAAACAACACGTAAAAGAAAAGTTTATTTATTCCAAGATATTCAGAAGAAACAAGGGTGTCTAATAATTTTGTCAATAGCTACATATTGTAATTTAGCATTTACTTAGCAAATATTGCGACAGAAATAAGATTATTAACTAAATGTTTCGAAAAATTAAATCCTTTCAAATTTTACCTTTATCTAAGACAATGTAATAATTTACATTGTCGAATGTGCTTGCGAGATGCATATTTAAACGGACGTCAATCATTGGACCGGATGTTAATATGTATTATTTGACCTTCTCAAAACGCGCTACACGTTAATGTCATCATTGAGAAATTAATAATCGCAATTACTTGACCTAGTGAACCGAATAAGTGTTTCGCGCGTATTCTGCTTCCTAACCAAATAGAATACGTTCGTAATGGATCATTTGGTAAATCGGCCGCTATGAATTAATGATTGACATTGATGCCATTGTGATGAAAGGCAATGACATCAAAAATCCTTCAATTTTGTAGAACATGTCATAAGCATTTATGATTTAACACGTCAACTTGCTTTTACATATTTCAAGAAGAACATTTTTAATGTTATACGATACCGTCTTTAATGCGAAGTCATTGCTTTTCAGACAAAAGAGTCAGGTTCTAAATTTTTGGTAGAAAGTTAGGCTATCCTAAATATATGGACGATGACAAGTCGAGTCATTGCATATTATATTAATATATGAAATGTATCAACGCTACGGTAAACTGTTACAAATTTCGCAGTTACGTTTGTTTTGTGTTTTAGTAGCTCATCTTGACAACGAGTTTATGTTAAGAAATAGACTATCAAAGACGATTGTGATAATTAGAATAGCATATTCATCATTGTTTAGTATTTCTGGATTTATAAATCGGGGGCGTTAAAGGGTTAAAAGCATATAATTAGCACTAAATTATAGTGTAAGTGTTTTATTGTTATTATTTTCTTTTTAATGGACGTTCTAACTTTTTTGAAAATTAGCATAAAAATAATTTCTTGCTAAACGGCTAGAGCAATAAAATCAGGATTAGAGCAATAAATTAGCACATAAAGAGCACTAAA
>JASTWL010000891.1:0-68318 GCA_035220575.1 Temnothorax rugatulus | reverse complement strand
AGACTGCTCCGACGAGAGATGGAGATGCGCGGACTTCCCCGCTATGAGCATGGCGGCGGGTAGCAGCGCGACTTCGATGTCCGATGGCGTTCGGAATGTAAAGGATTGTTGCCGGAATTTGACGGACGAATAATGCTTTTTGGAGATGGAGGCAGCAATTGCAGCTACTTAGACACACATATACGAATTAGACGAAAACGCGGCGAGGATACTGATTGGCTCGCGGCTGAGAGGACTCGCGTTGATGTGATTTTATTCGAGGGCTGAATATTTGACGCTGAGCGTAGAAGAATTGCTGAGAGAGATTGAACAAATGTTTGACCTGCGTCCGGGGAAATTAGCTCTTCGAAGACAGTTCGAGTCTCGGATCTGGAAAAGGGGTGAATCATTTTGCGATTATTACCACGACAAGATGATTCTGGCCAACCGCATACCGATCGCGGAGGACGAGATAGTGGATTATTTGATTGAGGGAGTGGTGGATCAGCGATTGCAGAATCAGGCCCGATTAATGAATTACCGGACGGGAACTGAGCTAGTGCTTGAGGGCGTTCGAAAAAATCCAGCTGAATCCGGGGCGGTCGGGGTGAGGAAGGACGGGCGAGAGCGACTGGCGACGGAAAGATGGAGATGTCGACGGTGAGAAAGGGACCGACGAGATGTTATAGGTGCCAGGAGACGGGGCACATGGCGACGCAGTGCAGGCGGGCGATGGTGAGGTCGTGTTTCGTGTGCGGATCAGTGGAGCACATTGCGAGGGACTGCCCGAAGCGGAGTCAGTCCCCAACGACGGAGACGGCGAGAGACCTTGCGCGGGCGACGTCCACGAACATGGTACAACATATCGAGGTGTCGAAGCCTTACATGGTCGTGTGAAGATTTCGCCGGAAAGTACGAATAACGAAGCGTATTGTTACATTGTCGACGCGCTAATCGACTCGGGCTCGGTGATCAGTCTCGTGCGAAGCGATGTGATCCCGGGTGAGTCGCATCTGCTGGAGGAAGAAGAATCCCGTCAGTTTTGCGGAATTAACGGCTCGAAATTAAAGATCGATGGGGTATTCCGCGGTGTTTTGGAAGCAAATGGCGTGCGTTTTGAGATGAAATTTTATACGGTGTCAACCGATACGATGGCGTACGACGTTCTGTTGGGAAGAGATTTTTTAAATTGCCCGCATTTAAATTCGCGTTACATTCGGGGAAACTCTCGAGGACACAGGGGTCGAGGAGGCGCGCGCGATTGACCAGTTATTACATATCGAATACAGCGATGACTTAATTGCTTGAACTTGCGACGAGTTGAAAATGAATACAGCTGTAGGGGGAGATGTATCCGCGTGAATCCGCGAAGCGTATTCGAGAGGGGAATTTTGTGCCCGAATTTGAAATGGTTATTGCGCGTAATCACGAACAGCCCATAAGTTCGCGTCCACGTAGATTGTCATTTGCAGATAAAGAGGTTTTGCGTAAGATTCTAGACGAGCTTTTAGAAAAGGGAATTATTCGACCGAGCTGTTCACCATATGCAAGCCCGATTGTCTTGGTAAAAAAAAAAAGGATGGCAGTTACCGACTATGTGTGGACTTTCGTGAATTAAATAAGATTACCATACGCGACAATTTCCCACCTGAACGGATCGACGATAATATCGATAGCTTGCGGGGTAAGAAGTACTTTACTAGCTTAGATTTGAAGGACGGATATTACCACATAAAAGTACACGAGCCGTCGGTAAAGTATACGTCCTTCGTAACGCCCCTGGGCCAGTTCGAATTCATGTGTGTGCCGTTTGGTTTGAAGAACGCGCCGCGTGTGTTTTGCCGATATATAAATGCTTTCCAGTCGTTGATTCGAGGGAACCGAAAGCAAGTTTATATGAACGATATGTTGGTCACGACCGAAGATCTAGAGGAGCATATCGAGATTCTATCGGAAATCTTTGAGATAGATAGCAGGCAAGCACGGGTTACAATTTAGGTTGGATAAATGTTATTTTGTGCAAACAGAAATTAAGTATTTGGGATATTGTATTAACCGACACGGTATTCGACCGAGCGACGATAACATTGAGGCTGTGCTTAATTACCCGATACCGCGTAATGCGAAAGAGATCAGCGATTTATCGGACTTGCGAGTTATTTTCGCAGATTTATCCCCGGATTCTCTTGTTAGCGAAACCATTGTACGATGTAATAAGAAAAAATGCCACTTTAAAATTCAGATCCGTTGAGAATTCAATGTTTGAAACGCTCAAGCGACATTTATCGGGTAAACCAGTGCTTGCGATTTATTCTCCACAGGCCGAAACGGAGCTGCACTGTGATGCGAGCGCCAGCGGTTTCGGTGGTATTTTGCTCCAGAAACAAAGCGATAATACGTGGCGTCCGATTTCGTTCTGGAGCCAGCGAACGACGCCCGCGGAGTCGAGGTATCACAGTTTTGAACTAGAGTGTCTGGCTGTCGTGTACGCATTAAAGAGATTTTATGTATATTTGGCGGGCTAAAATTTAAAATTGTTACCGATTGCGATAGTTTTCGTTTAACGTTGAAGAAAAGAGATGTGAATCCTCGAATCTCGCGTTGGGCGCTTTTCTTACAGGATTATGAATATGAGCTTGTTCATCGTCCGGGAAAGCGAATGGGTCATGTTGACGCGCATAGTCGTTGTCACAGTGTACTGGTGCTCGAAGGCAGCACATTAGAGAACTTTATCTGTTTGTCAGGATCGCGACGATGAGATTTTAAAGATTCGTACGGAACTCGAGAGCAGCATGCAAAGATATTAAACGAAGTCTGCAGGGACGCGGGAACGGAACTTTATGTATGATTCGATGCAGATCGAAGAATCAATAATATTCGGGAAGATATTATCTAGAGTGATATGAGGATTCGATAGATTTTAAAGTAATAAGACGATGTAAAATATTACGAGTTGCGGGACGACTTGTATATCGAAAGACAGAAACAAGAAGTTACTTTTTTATGTTCCTCGATCTATGGAATCAAATAAATTCGAACATGTCAGATGATCTGGGTCATGTGGGAATCGACGGTTGTAGAGATTACAAGGGTTTATTGGTTTCCTCGTATGCGCGAGAAGATGCGTGAACATTATTTTGAACTGTCTTATATGTATTGAATTTTCTCCATCGAGCGGAAGGACAGAAGGATATTTGCATAGCATACCAAAAGAGAATTTGCCTTTTGCAACCGTACATGTAGATCATCTGGGCCCGTTGGAAAAGACGGGGAAGGGCTATCGGCATTTGTTCGTAATAATTGACGCGTTCACAAATTCATTAGGCTCTGTCCTTGTAAATCGACTACGACGGAGGAAGTGATAAAGCATCTTAATTATTTCCGCGCGTATAGCAGACCGAAGCGTTTGATTTCCGATCGAGGAACCTGTTTCACGTCCGACGCGTTCAAAGAATATTTGGAAACCGAAGCGATCGAGCATGTATTGGTAGCGGTAGGCACACCACGAGCGAACGGGCAGGTCGAACGATTTAATAGAATAATAACGCCGATGCTGGCGAAACTCAGCGAGATGCCCTCGAAATGGGATCGTGTTTTGGAACAGGTAGAATTTGCCGTTAATAATACTGTTTGTTGTGCGACGGGCGAGACGGCTGCTCGCCTATTGTTCGGTCTTGAACAGCGAGGAAAACCAAATGACGCGCTGCGCGATTTAGTTAATCAGAACTTGCATGAAGAACGCGATTTTACGTTGCTTCGGGAGAAAGCCCGATCTCAAATAGACGAAGAGCAGCGAAAAGGCGCTGAGCGATATAACTTGCGACGAAAGGCCGCGCGTGAATACAAAGTCGGCGACTATGTTGAGATTCGGAATATCGAGACAGCGGCCGGAATCAATAATAAGAAGTTGTTGTCAAAATTCAAAGGCCCATATATAGTGAAGAAAGTATTAGACCACGATCGTTATGTTGTGGTAGACGTCGAGGGGTTTCAATGACACAGCGACCGTCTACCGGTGTCTGGCGCCGGATCAGATGCGTCCTTACTTATGCGTTTAATATTATATTAATGACTGACGAATGCTTAGCTATAGTGTGAAAGTATTTATTGATTAATGGAAATTGTAAATATGAGAGCGGATTTTTTTTGGGTGAGTTTGACCGGGTCGGTCAAAAAGTCAGGATGGCCGAGCTGTAAGCGATTTTCACAGACGTTGGTAACGGGCGACGCGCGGACCGTTGACGCGGTCGTGTTTATTTGCGAGTCACTGTTGACAAATTCAAAGTCGAACGAACCAAGTTCGTGAATAGATATAAGGACGCTGATCGCCGAAAGGGCAGAGTCCTCTCAGCCAGGGAATAGACAGGACGACGCCCAGGAGAGGCACCGAGCCCGGGTACATCGAACGGAAGAGTCCATCCGCGAGGCAGAGCGGTGTTTCTGCGGTGTAATAATCGATCGATTCAATAAAGTGTTACTTGATACGTTGATACGAACATTATCCTTCCTGTGGTCATTCCCTACACGTATGTATTCGCGCATCTACCTTATACACATATAGCTTTATTAGTATTGCGAATCCATTGTCAGCAAATTTTTAATCACGTGTTTTCATTTATTGTTGATTTACAATATTATATCGAATATTCGTGTAAAAACCAGTACTCGATATTATTATCGAATATAATATTTTATATTTATTTAAATAATACTACTATATTATTAAATAAATATATATTATTAAATAAAATTATATCGAAGTAAAACACATCTTAGCATGTTAAATTTATATTAATTCATGTAATCTCATTGTATCCAGTAGAATCTGGTGTACATATATTATCTGTTCATTCTATTTTTTTTTCAAAGAAAAAAAATTGTCCCTTAAAACATCAATTGTCTTTTAAAATTTAGTTTTAAGATATATAATAATACATATAATTATATAGGGGAGACCGGGGCTAAACCGCCAACGGGGTTGAACCGCCAAATCAAATATCTTGGAACCTGTATATTGTGCGAACTCGCTATTAACATTGTAAACGCTGCTTATGGTATTCATGTGACCAACGGAGTTTCGGCAGGTTACCTGTCGTGTTATGATTTTTACGAGGGCAAACGTGTTTTCGTGGTGAAAAGTGAAATTTTCTGCGCGTGGAAATTTTGTAATATCTGCAATAATATTTGCTCTCCAAATCTCGAGGTACGTAATTATAAATGCATGCTGATTATAAAGAGTAATGCATGCTGAACACGAATCCAGTGTAGATACCTAATATTTCATGGGCGATCAACCTGAAACTGATTTAGCCCGGGGGGGTGGCGGTTCAACCCCGGCATTTTTGAGATTTCAATTTTTCCACCATTGTCGTTTTTGCTCTATACCGGTTAAAAAACAACATAGATAAAAATTTCCTATATAAATTTTGTAGCTAAAGGTTCACTCTTTACAGTGGTATACCACATTTAACTAAAATTATTTATTTGTGTTAAAAAAAATCGGCACCGAAAAAAAAACTGGCGTTTTAGCCCCGTCTCCCCTACATACATGTTTAAATACATTGCCTCTTAATTGGAGGCAAATGTAGTGATATAATTAGCACTAATTATTTGCCTTAAACTGCAAAAAATTATATAATGGGAATTATATAGATGTTTCGTGTATGTTAGTGGTGTTAGAAATCTTCGGCCATCGAAATGAAGATACAAGTCGGCTCCGTAACTAAACCGAAAAGAATAAAAATTGTATAATGCGACGCATGTGTACATATGCATGCCGCAGCTACAGTTGTTTTGAGATAAAGAGGTAAAGAGTGGAGTAAAAAAAATGTAGTAAATGGAAGTTTTAATCGATCCCCTTAGGGTTACAATTCTCATCCATCACTACCCTTCTCCTCTCACTTAACCCTTTGGACCAACGGCTTAACGTCTTTTTCTGAAAGACGAAGCCCAGTTTGCTCCGCACAAGAGTCTTTCTCGCACGGAGGGCGCAGCTTTCGGAAATAAATTCCATGTTTACATGCTCTAGTGGACTCCAATCTGGTTTCTCAGATTACGAGTCTGGCGCCCTACCACCAGACCACTGCCGCCTTCAGATAAGAGCAAAAGAGTGGTGCCAACAATTTCCAAGCACGTTCAACAAGACAACGCGACAACTGTCTGTCCCAGTGTCGGATTGACCAGAGATAACGTCAGCGTTATTCGTGCTTTGATTCCATCATTTCCATCGGGATTCGATTGTCAGTTTGTGCTTGACAAGCGGCTTGCGACCGTAAAATCATCCCTTTCGATAAAAATGAGCATCGCGCATCGCCACTTCTGAAATATGTATACATACATATACAACATAATCTCGGAATTATATTTATACGGTAATTTTATTTTAATACGTAGCAGTGACGTAGATTAGGTGTGACATTGATGACCGCGGTGCCATCCACGTATCAGCACAGGAATCCGAGGCGTTATCATTCAAATTAAATACGGGAATCCTTGTTGTACGAAAGGGAATATTGTGCACGCTATACCAGTTTCCGGTCTTAGCTTTTCTATTTTTCGTTTTGTTTCTCGCGAGCGAGAACGAGAACGCTTTCCACGATTCCACAGCCAATTTAAGGCACGTCGTTTTTCGGTAGTCGCGTGGCCTTATCATTGAAGCCAGTATCCATCTGACTGATCGTCAGAGTGTCATAAAATCAACGAAGATAAACGATAATGGTTTGATCGGAGTCCGCTCTTGTTCAGATTGCATCCTGCGTGCATCCTCCAACTGCTGGTGGTATCAACGACGTGTCGAAAATTGTTAGGACGAGATCAAATGAAGCTTTTCATTCCGCGAAGCGCTTTTCACGATAATGGCTCCATGTGATTATAGATTGAGTGTAAATTTAGTGTTGGCAAAGTGATCGCCGCCAGCGCGAACGATGAAATGTGCAAGGTAATTCTAGCAATAAGTATATGAATTAGTCAATCTTTAATTTAACGGATAATGCAGATTATCGCCGACCGGCTGCACCAATTTGAAATACTGATCACGAGTGATGTTTCTCGATTGAGCTTGTCTTTTATTTTACCTACGAGTTTTCGATTTAAATACAATGTATGTTAAAATATGTATTTTATGATAAACTTCGTTTTTACAGTTGATATTCTAATTTGTTAAGCTAAGGCATGACGAACTGTTATACCTACTGCGATCGGCGGATGTCAATATTTTACTGATCAAAAGTGACGCCATCACTAACTAAAAATTTGTCACTGTGATGTACATAAGCGAAATATGATAGATCAGTCAGATTGAACGCAACTTATTCCGCAATAAAATATTTTGTATGGCGAAGGTATGATATTGCCACGTTCAGTTTATGCTAGTATAATCGATGTCCAAGAAATCAATTTGTTGTAGATGTTCTGCTTCTTATGAAAGTACTCATCGTTATCTCTTCGCCGTTCTTTTATCATATACATACATTATGTTCGAAACATATATTATTTTGACCGGCGTGAATCTCCATAATCTGTAAAAACGGAGTTTAAATAATTAATAATATTATTATTGAGTTATATACATGTAGAACAATAATTGTACTGGAAATTTTTGAATTGGTCGCGACGGTTTATTTATAAATAATGATGTAAGATAAAAGACGCAAAAGAGTACAATGGCGTACATTAACGATATCTAGTGTGTTCGCTTTAGTAAGAATTCTTAATGACCCAAACGGTATGACTTTTAGACAATTTATGAAAAATTTATACACTGAATGAGCTATATACATCGGATATATTTAATGTACGCATATAATTTGTATCATTTACAATAATTAATAAATATCCACTATGTGTAAAATGTATAAATGCTATTTACACAGTATGCAGCACGCATAATAACGTTATAGTTTTTCTTGTTTGATTAACGGAGGAAGTTTGAATAAATTTGCCATACCATATAATATTTGACTTATCAAATTTTATTTTTAATCTATTTAAGCTTCTTATCATTTATTTTAATTTATTTAGTTTCTTGTCATTGCCGTTTATCGCAATGTTGCTCCACGATCACTAATTTTATTAATTTGTGCATTTACGTTTTGTCAACATAATTTTCTTAATTAAAGCATTCTATTGCTCTATGAAATAAGGATCCAACAGGCATATCCGACAGCCGTCGATTAAAAACGTACTGTTACATTCCTCATAGATTTTATTCAACGTACTATTATATAATAATAACCGTTTCACCAATTAGTAAACCTAGGCTTAAGCATGATTCAGTATATATCTAAGTTCTTTTGTAAATCTTACAAGGAGAACTCGAAAAAACGTAGTAATTCTTTTAACTAAACAAAATTTATATCTAAACGAAATTGCAGATCTGGCAAGAATGTTTACTCGAGTGCTTTGAATATGTCAAACGACGATCTTTGGAAAAATTTTTTAAGACAAAAGCCGTAGTTTTTCGCAAATTGTTAAACTATTTAAAAAATCCTATATTAACAAAAAAGAATTACGTTTCCAAACTGATCTTTCCCTTGTTATCTGATATGAGAGAAAGAAGAGACAAAGAATTACCCAGACTGTTATAGTCTAATGGTGAAAGAGGATCTCGTAGCGACTGACGAATATAGATATCTAAAGACTCTAACAGCTATTTCTCGACGAGCATATTCTGCTGCATGCGGCGCATCGTATTTATGACGTATCCGATATAAAGAAGGTGAATTTTTCGCGTAGCTCATGGATACGGTGGCATTGGCGCAACGGCAACAGCAAGCGCTTGACGGTGATCACCAGGGTAAGAGAGAGCAGGACCACGTGAATAATACTGTTGTGTCTGCCGAGAGTCACGCGGTCGACAGGTTTTCCGGCGAGACTGAGCGCTCGGCGAGGGAAATCGCGGTCGTCGCTCCGGGCAATGGTAGCATTGGAGATTCCTCTATACAGTGCAGTGACGTAGACGATGACGACGACGACGAAGAGGAGATGGATGTCGAAGAAAGCGCCTGGATCACAAATCTGCCGGTATCGTCGACCATTGTTCAGCGGCAACCAGCCTTCGCCACCCGAATTGCGATGTCGTCCTACCGAACGCTGATCAGCTGACTTTCGGCAATGTCCGAGTGCAGAAGTCGAGGAACGTGCGTCTGGTTAAACAGACCTGCTACAATGGTCCTGTTATTTTAAAGCAGTATGTTTACACGAATCCTACTCCGAATCAGGATGCGCGCCGCGCTTTCGACAATACCTCGGATTTGCCGATGAGTAAAGACAACGGAGCTCCAAGCGGACGCATCTTTCCGCAAAATACTAAAATTAATAAAGGTAATAGTTAATCGTACAACGCAATAGATTGTTTAGGCCCGTTGCTTTTAATAGTTTTTCTATACTTGTTTCTTTCTTTTCGTTCTTTCGTTTCGTTCTTATGTTTAAGCATAAAATCGCCGGATAAGTAAAAGGATCGGATCTCTCATAAGTTTCAACAACAGTTTTATGTAAAATACAGTTTTATATAAAATTATAAATCGCGACTTTCAAAATTGAATTATAATATAAATATGCTAAGCATATTATAAATTGAATATATTAGATACTTTTTATCGATATCATCGCAACAAGACATTATACTCTAATATCTTTCCTTATAGAAGAAAATATACTTCGTCCTAAAATTTTAAATACATTAGTAGAACGCAATAATTACTTGGTAAATTCAGAGACATCATAGAATCATATTCTTTTCTCTACGTTTTACATTAAGCATTTCAACACTTTGTATTAGGTACATATTCAGCCACAAATGATTAGTCGATTTGACGTCGATCTAATGCGGATACACTAATAAGTAATCGATGTCAAAAACTTTATTTGAGTCGCAAAAAATACCTTTTAGTTTATGCCTTTTTATCTAGAAAGAAACTATTTACAAACTTTGATCGAAACCAGAGCATGAACGTTTTCGGAAGAACAGCCGATATGTCACAAATATCATTAACTACTTCGACTAATGGTCCTGTCACAACTATTCCAGAATATAGTTTTAATATCGACGATATTTTAGATTGAAAATTGTTACACTTTAGTTGCGCCACAAGAATTAAAGCTAAATATAAAAGAACTATTTTTATCTCACAGTATATATGTGTCACGCTATCTGACATAGATTGGCAAGATATTGCATGCATACTCGATTGTGAATAAACTAACAGAAAAATGACATCAAACAAGAATTATAATGCTTTACGTGAGGGACTTAATGTAATTATAATTCGTACACAGTGCTACCCGTTATAATAATTGCGAATAAATTTCATCAAACGATATTAAGTAGCTTGTAAAACTATCGTTCTAATATAGCTTTTTGTAATTATTTTAGTGACGCAATGGCTCTGGACGTGGAAACGTGCGGTTTTATCGTGCGTTATAACTTTAATACTTCTAGCTATTGTAGTGCCCATAACTGTACATTTCACTCGTCATTCGGACGCATCGACCACAACGCCCGCACCGACCACACCGTTTACACCGACCACACCACCCACAACACCCACACCAACCACATCAACCACACCAACCACATCAACCACACAACCACACCTACCACACCAACCACACCTACCACACCAACCACACCACCATACCGGAAATTCCAAACTCATCTACCGAGGGTAATTGTCCATCTAGAAAATTTTTGTTATGCAAGCGCGACACGAGGCAAATGGTATCTCATCACGATTGCAAACTTAAGATCTGTCTCCTACATTATATTTTGTATTTATTCCATTTATTCGTCTACTTAAAAGCATGTCTTCTTTTACTTTCCACGAGTCATATTTTTAAAACTTTTTGCATTCTTATATATGAGAGTAATATTTAGATTTTAATGTTAAACTTGACATATGCATCTAATTAAGATGGCCAAATTCGGTGTTAAATTAAGGAGTTTCTAACTATAAATTTGTCTGCGTGGTATATCTTGAACTTTTTGTACGATATGTATTTTATTTTCATGACTTGTAGGTAATAACGGGACAGAGTTTCGCATTGTCGAGAGGGACGAATGGGGTGCACGGTCGCCACGACCCCTAAGAAAAATAGAGCTACCAGTACCATATGTAATTATTGTCACACTGAGACAAATTTCTGTACCACGCAATCAAAGTGTGCAAACGAATTGAGAATTATGCAGCATTGGCTGATGAAAAATGGTTATGCGGATATCAAGTACAATTTCCTCGTCGGAGGCGACGGCCTCGCATATGTTGGCAGAAGCTGGAATTACATCGGTGGCCATTCAAGAAACTATGACGTCGTAAGTATCGGTATTGCGTTCATCGGTAATTTCACTTCGGTTGTACCGCCGAAAACGCAATTAAATACCGCGAAAGAGATCATAAAGTTCGGCGTCAGAGCCGGAAAAATTGCGCCCCACTATAAACTGTTAGGTCAGCGACAAGTTATGAGGATTCAGAGTCCTGGAGATGCCTTATATAATGAAATTATAAAGTGGCCTCATTGGTATTTTACATTTTTATTTAATGTCGCAAGAATTTCATGATACCTATTTTTCTCGTTTTTGATGTCATCAATCCAAGATGACTGCAGCGAGTGAACAGAACTTGTGAATGAATACATGTAATGAATAATGATAAATATTCACATCCTTTTTTCCTTTAAATCTGCGGTTGTCATCTGTCTATGTCAGTTAGATGTAATTGCTACATGTACATACAGATAACAGTTAACTGAAAATATCGCGGGTCTATTATTCCCGTTTCGAGTGTAAAAATCTCTTTACACTAGAATACAATAAAATGACAAAAAAGCAGTCCCTGCAGATTTTGTGGTATCAATATTAGTAAATAAAAGAAGGAAAGGTCATGTATAAAAAATATTGAGTGTTGAAGATACAAAAGACATTGTTCTGGTCGAACTTCATAATAAAATTGGTAATTATGCAATTAATTATGTAATTAGCTTCGCCCTGTATCAATATAATTATTATCGAGATATGTATCCCGAAAAACGACTTTATCTGTGGTACTCTCTAGTCAGTTGAGAGATGAAGAGAAAATCTTCAAATTCATCAATTCTAAGTATTCATAAAATATTTTCATGAATTTTAATGACGTTAGAGCTTATATCATACCCATATTAGTCGAAGCAGGAATAATTAAAAATATCGTGTAAGTGCTCTTTTGACTCCCGCGGTTTATACATTCGATGACATGCGAGAAAATGTGGTAACGTCGCGAACTTGAGTCTCGCTGTTCTGCTCATATACCGTGGTTATTTTACATAATTTTAGAGCGAGTACTCCTCCGTAAGCGCTCGTAAATGTTAGGTGCTTAAGTTTAAGGTGCTGTCATACTGTGGTGCTGTACACTTTCCGCGCGGGTGCAGTCGCTGCGACGTTGCCAACTCCCTTGTTATTCGAAGCACGCTACATGAACTGTGATATGGACTGTTTCAATAGCCAATATCACAAAATTTTACGCGATAACCCTTCTTTTTCTCGATATTTCTGAAAAGCTTAGATTAAGATCTATAAGAGCTCCGTTTTTTGAATCTCTGGTAGGCCGCCTTCATATAAATAATATCTCGTTTCCTGTCTCCAGAACCCCTCTGCCATAAGAGCTCATGTTAAAACTGTGATTTCAAAATTCATTTTTGCAAATTTTTACACGATAACCAATGCTAAAATTTTTCGAGCACTTTTCTTGCATCTCAATTTATACGTCCATGAAGGTTTTTTCCATTTTTAGATACATCTATTATCTGTAGACCTCCTTAATCGCTTATCTCGATTACACTTGTATACGCACATACATATGTAATAATTTTTAACAAATTATATAAAGCATACATAAATATATCTTTAACCGTTATTACATATACATGTAAAATATACTTACGATATCAAAATGCAAATAAGTTTCAATCTCGGCTCAATAGCTTCCAAAACAAAATCACCATAAGTTTTTGCATTCCGTACATAAGTTACTGTCTTATATGCAAATAGCACAAACATATTATTTATTTATGTTTTAAAAATATTTTCCCAGTTTCTAAATTCAATTTTCCTGAAAAAAATAAACTTACTCTTATGCTTTGATTTAATATTTCTGGTTATATTATATATTTAATAATAGTAGAGGAAAGTCCCTTATTACAAGATAGGGATCCTAATATGAGATGGCGGGGTTTTTCATGGTGGAATCAACAGATGGGGCCTATATAGGGCCTTTTAGCTTAATATATCTCATATTAGGATCCTGTCTCATAATAGGGGACTTTCCTCTATTATTTAATAATAGTATATATTTTTGGTTATACCTTTATACATGTGTAATTTTTTATAATTAAGTTGATACAACAACACATTTGAACTCGACACTGATATCATCAGTTGTGACATTAAAGTTTCTATCTGATAATACAATAGCATAAAGACATTTTAATTCAGGAATCATCTTACGTATGTATTCGCATCTACCCTTATACACATATAACCTTATTAGTATTGCGAATCCATTGTCTCAGCAAATTTTTAATCACATGTTTTCATTTATTGTTGATTTATTATAATTATATCGAATATTCGTGTAAAAACAGTACTCGATATTATTATCGAATATAATATTTTATGTTTATTTAAATAATACTATTATATTATTAAATAAATATATATTATTAAATAAAATAATATATCGAAGTAAATTACATCTTAGCATGTTAAATTTATTTTAATTCATGTAATCTCATTGTATCCAGTAGAATCTGGTGTACATATATTATCTGTTTATTTCACTATATTTTTTTCAAAGATATAAAAAATTGTCCCTTAAAACATCAATTGTCTTTTAAAATTTGGTTTTAGATATATAATTATTACAATTATTAAAGACCTCCTCTACAAGAGTTCCAATTTTTTAAAATACATTTTTAAATACATTGCCTCTTAATTGGAGGCAAATGTCGTGATATAATTAGCAAGAAAAACTCTATTTTTAATCGACAACGTTTGGCAATATTAGGACGGTTCGATTTGGTTGTGGTCGGATTAATCGTCACGTTTCGACTATGGGTTTTGATATTTTCTAAATTGATATAACACAGCTCCACAAAAAAAAATCGAAATTTTGTTTGCGGGGACCTGACCCACCTTACTATATGTAATCGAGCATGCTGAACCGAATCCGGAGTCCAAACGAAAAAACCGGACGTGATGGGGTTATTTGGACTCCGGATTCGGTTTCAGCATGCTCGATTACATATAGTAAGGTGAATCAGGTCCCCGCAAACAAAATTTCGATTTTTTTTGTGGAGCTGTGTAATCTTTGATACTTGTGTATAAGCATCTTATTTTTATTAAATTAAATTATTAATTTTATTACGAAAAATATTACTTCAGCCAGGATTCGAACCTGGAACTTCCCTCATTCCGTGTAAGGCGTCAGGCGTCGTACCAATTCGACCACCGAGGCCAAACGTTGTCGATTAAAAATAGAGTTTTCATTGTTAATCACTATTGGCGGAACAAATATATACTTTTCTGTGATATAATTAGCACTAATTATTTGCCTTAAACTGCAAAAAATTATATAATGAGAATTATATAGATGTTTCGTGTATGTTAGTGGTGTTAGAAATCTTCGACCATCGAAATAAAGATGCAAGTCGATTCGGCTCCGGTAAACCGAAAAGACTAAAAATTGTATAATGCGACGCATATACATATGCCGCAGCTACAGTTGTTTTGAGGTAAAGGGACAAAGAGTGGTGCCAACAATTTCCAAGCACGTTGGACAAGACAACACGACAGCAGTCTGTCCCAGTGTCGGATTGAACGGAGATGACGTCAGCGTTACTCGTGCTTTGATTCCATCATTTCCATCGGCAATTCAATTGTCAGTGAGTGCTTGACAAATAGCTTGCGACCGTAAAATCCATTCTTTTCGATAAAAACGAGCACACATCGCGCACTTCTGAAATATATATACATATATATTTGGAAATCTGGAATCTGGAAATAGGTGATTCAATTCTAGATTAAAATTTTACGTACTGAACTTAAAAAAATAGAGGATCACTTTTTTTTAATTTACCTGAATCGTTAGTGTCTGACTTTTCAGATTCAATAATGATAGAATTCACAATCACAATCAGAAAAGTCAAAACTAAATTAATCGACAAATTTAATCGCACTTTTATCAAGCGTAATCCAGTCTGTGTCTCTTTTTTCAACAACGATAGAACTAAATGGATTGTCAATGTCAGCAGTAAGCCGACCCCTGAGCATGTTTTGAACATCCTTAGTCTAGGCGACAAGTTTGGCTTACCGATTAATCACAAGAATAAAAACGACCGCTTAGATGTCGTTTTACAAGTAATCAAAAATTTCGAACTTAAAAGTTATAAGTTGCCTCCGAACGTCGCGAATGATACCCGTATGTCCATTACTAATTCAGTATACGATTTCTTAATTAACAATAAACACATCGATTACAAGAGTAGATTTATTTCTCGAGAATTTGACAAATGCAGAAAGTTCTTGCACAATAATCGAGATATCTTTGTTACCAATGCTGATAAAGGACAAGTTACGGTAGTGATGGATAAAAATGCATACGTTAATCAGATGAATGAGTCACTGAATGATCCAAGTACTTACAAAAAAAATTGAAAAAAGACCCTATCAAAAGCACAACATCTAAACTTAATAATCTAATTAAATCGTGGCTTGACCTCGAAATCATTGACGATCGCATTTATAGACGTTTGCACTGCACTAATGGGAATCTCCCGAGGTGTTATGGGTTGCCGAAGATACGTAAAAATGGTTTCCCACTACGTATCATTGTATCAACACTTGGTAGCCCGTTATACAACATAGCTTCTTTCTTTCATGAAATTTTACATAAGTCTGTTCCCAAACCTGGCTCTTTCATTAAAGATAGTTGGTCATTCGTCAAAAAAATCCAAAATCTCGTAATTTTACCTGACGAGGTATTAGTTTAACTTGATGTCACGGCACTTTTTACCAATATTCCCGCAGAATTAGTGTTACAAGGTATTGAAAAGAGATGGAATTATATCTCTCAGTTAACTACATTTAGCCTACCGCAGTTTCTACACGTCATATAATTGCTTTTGAGTTCCACAAGTTTTATTTTTGATGGACAGATTTATGAGCAAATCTTCGGCAGCCCTATGGGTTCCCCACTTTCACCCATACTTGCTGACATAGTCATGGATGACTTAGAGACATCTTCCCTCAGCATTCTAAAATTCAAAATCTCTATATTCCTCAGATATGTTGACGACATATTTGCGATTATTCCAAGAACGAAAATTAGTGAGGTACTCGGTGTGTTTAATAGTTATCACCCACGACTAAAATTCACCTACGAAATCAAAAATAATAATGAGCTGAATTTCCTAGATACTACTGTCCTCAGAAATGGCAATAATTTAATTACAAATTGGTATCGTAAACCAACTTTCTCCGGACGGTACATTAATTATTTGTCGAATTATCCTGAAAATCACAAAAGAAATGTAATCACGGATTTGATGGATCGTGCTGTCTTATTGTGTGACAAAAGGTTTCATACGACGAACATTGAAATTGTCAAAGAAATCCTGCGAAACAATTGTTACCCAACACATGTTATTAACAAGTTCGTCAGCCAACGATTAAAAGACATTAAATATCGCGATGCCACACATGATACTAATGATACGATTAACGGTAATTTAGGAAAATGTATAACTATCCCTTACATAAAAAATTACAGCGCAAGTATCCGTAACATTCTAAATAACCGTGGCTTTGATGTCGTTTATAATGTACCCAAGAGGCTTAATAATGTCATTAAGGAAGGTTTCTAGGTAGAAACCTAGAACAAGGTTGTTGGGTCAAAAAAATGCCTTTTTCTTACGAATTTTTTTTTAGAAAACTATTGAATATAGCAAGTTGAAATTATGTGTGCTGCTTAAGTAGCTTTTATTAAATAAGTACAAATTTTTTAATAAGCCACATGCGAAGGAGGGTTTCTAAACGCGTTTTTCTCGAAACTACATTTTTCAAGTTTACGGAAGTCCTCCAGGACGCTCTAATTAACCAATCGACTTGAAATTTTGCAGACACGTTTACACGTGTGTCTATAGCATGAACCACGATCATTAAAAAATATTGAAGTTTTTTTTGATAACCAATTATTTGCAAAAAAAAATTGAAAAAATCGACACCTAAATTTCAATGTCTCGCCATTTTGACATTTTTTATTTTTCTTCTTGATTCTGGTTCATGCCATGCCCAGTGTTATATAGAGTAAGAATATGTTTCATTTTTTTGTTTCATGTCACTTGTTCCGGCAGCAGTACTTCCGTAAGCCTCGCCAGCGTGCCGCCGTCATCGTGTCCCCCCCTACCCTCCTTCGCATGTGGCTCATTGAAAAAATTTGTACTTATTTAATAAAAGCTACTTAAGCAGCGCACATAATTTCAACTTGCTATATACAATAGTTTTCTCAAAAAAAATTCGTAAAAAAGGCATTTTTGACCCAACAAGGTAGAAACCTCCCTTAAAAGAGGAAAAGACAGACTTGACGACATGAAACAGATAGAATTAGTTTACAAAATCGATTGTTCTGATTGCGACGCGACATACATAGGACAAACGAAGAGGCACCTCGAAACTCGTATTAAGGAACATAAATCTGATATAAGGAAGCACGTACGTCAGCAACCATTCAGTAATAAGTAAACACAGGCTCGAATTTAATCACGATTTTAATTGGTCTGACACAAAAATTTTACATAAAGAAAAACATATTAAAAAGAGAGAAATTGCAGAGATGTTTTTAATTAAAAAACACAATCAAACGATCAACCTCCAAAAGGACACCGAAAATCTTACAGCAATATATGACAAGTTAATATAGCGGCTACATAGTCAACCTCTATTTGTCAAAAATTATTTTTGTTATTATACATATTGTTCATTGTGTTGTCCGTAACCGTGGTGTGCAGATGTGTTTCCTGACACAATTGATTTTTACTTATTTTAATAACTGACCGTGTTCTATCTCTTTACAACGCACAAAGCATGTAAGTTTTGACTTTTCTTTATTAACTATAATTATTTGTAATTGTAAACAATTTCCGTCTTTCTTTTTTTAGTCATTACATCTGACATGCAGGCACATAGTCGTGACTATTGAATTGTTTGTAAGAATATGTACACTTGAAAAGGACTCGAATTAGAGTCGAAACGTCGTGTTGACTTTTAACCCTATTTCCTCCAACGTATTTTCTGGCACATTAGTCCTCCAACCATGCACTTTCGAGTCCCACGCGTTTTTCAAAATGTTAATAGCTTTGAAAAATTCCCCAAAAATTATTATAATATCTTTGTACCTTCGACTAAAAATCAATGTAAAGAACATTTGGAAATCATTTATTTAAATATTTTTTTACAACAATTATATGTTGACAAACACACGTTACGACTCGTTTTACTTAAAAAATCATATCAACTCACGAACATAACTGACGAAATTTAATGATTTAACGCGCAAATTAAAGCTAAAAGTAGTGCGAATAAGAAAAAAAAATATAAGATAATTATTAATTAAATAGGAATACTTAATTTCGTCCCCGCAAATTTGGTAATTTTTAAATGGTACAGAAGGACTTTAAGGACTTTAAGAATGCTAGAAAATGAATTTCCGAATAAGAAAAGACGAGTGTCAGTTTGAAGTATGACAGATATTTTTTATGTAAAAAATTTAAATTTTTTATATAATCGTAGCTCCTCCCCACTTCTTCCGTCTGCCTCTAAGCCATAATAGTCCTCTGTGGAATGTCAAAATTTTTTTAACAACAAAAATATTTTAAATACGCTTAAATTGTACGCAAAAATACATTTTTATCGAAAAAAATTCTCACTTACCTTTCACACAACACTGACGTAATCCTCCAACCATGTACTTTCGTGTCCCACCGAAATTTTGATTGTTTGCCGTTTCGAGAACAGATGAGCTGCGGCTCTTAAATTTATGCCTGAGGTTCCCTACCACAACAACTTTTTTTTAGGAGGGGGGGGATTATCTGACGATCATTTGTTTTCCGGAACAAACGACTGTTAGAAACTCGTGGGACACGAAAGGGCATGGTTGGAGGAAATAGGGTTAATTAAATTGCCAGTTATAGTCAAAGCATTCTTATTACTGTTATATATACATATATACAACATAATCTCGGACTTACATTTATACGGTAACTTTACTTTAATACGTAGCAGTGACGTAGATTAAGTGTGACATTGATGACCGAGGTGCCATCCACGTATCAGCACAGGAATCCGAGGCGTTATCATTCAAATTAAATACGGAAAATCCCTGTTGTACGAAAGGGAATATTCCCGATAAAAACAGTACGTGAAATCCACGTTATTGCTACGTGGATCAGCATCGTGGAATCCACGTGGACATTCGAGTGGACAATCCGCTCAAGAACGGTACTGTAGTCCACGTGGATGAGATCATCGATTTGACGTGAAATCCACGTGTTTCACTGAATAATTATTCACTCGACATAAAAAAAATTATTTATTTCGAAATTTTATTATTTTTTAACTGAATTTGTTTCTTAAGATGCAGTCTATGATTATAAATATTTTTTCGTATTTGAAAAACACACTTACCTTGGTGGGATTTGAACTCGGGACCTCTGCATCGTGAGCCAACTGCCTTACGTGGTAGACTACTTCTTAATTTGATGTAAACGTTATATATAGTCTACATATGTCATATAACCAGCGCAAATATATAATTTTTCAAAAATCATCTTAAGAAACAAATTCAGTTTAAAAAGAGTAATAAAATTTTGAATTAGATATATGATATAATATTTCTTAATGTCGGGTGAATGTCAGAAACCAGTACCGGCTCATTATGAAATTTTGTGTTCGTAAATATATTTATGAAAAAAGTATATTTATAAAGTTAAAACATTCTTATCAAATCCTTACAAGGACCTCACTAGACAAAAATAAGGAAACCTTTCGTTAATGAAACTTTAGAAATAATGTAGAAACATAAATTGCTGATGCACCGACTAGGGCTAAAATGTGTCAATCGACATGGCAATTGCATACAAAATCTTATTCAATACAAGTTCATTCCACCTGCAGTATACAAAGTATAATTGCAGCATCAAATTATAATTCACTATTGATTATCCATTAAAAGCTATGACATTGCCATATAAACGCAGTATAATAATACTTTCATTGATTAATTATAATCTTTAATAGAAATTACGTGGATGTAGATTTATCCACAAACTATCCACATGGATGCAACGTTCTTTTTTTATCACTAATCGAAGTCTTTTATCCTCGAAATGTCGATAAAAATTCCCTGTACATATCTCTTAATAGATATATCCACAGAGAATCTACATTGATATTTCGAGGATAAAAGACTTCGATGTAGTGATGAAAAAAGAACGTTGCATCTATGTGGATAGTTTGTGGATAAATCTGCATCCACGTAGTCCACGTAAATTACGTGGATTCGACGTGGATGTGACGTGACTGTTTTTATCGGGTTGTGCACGCTATATCGGCTAGTTTCCGGTCTTAGCTTTTCTATTTTTTGTTTTGTTTCTCGCGAGCGAGAACGATCGAGAACGCTTTCCACGATTCCACAGCCAATTTAAGGCGCGTCGTTTTTCGGTAGTCGCGTGGCCTTATCATTGAAGCCAGTATCTATCTGACTGATCGTCAGAGTGTCATAAAATCAACGAAGATAAACGATAATGGTTTGATCGGAGTCCGTTCTTATTCAGATTGCATCATGCGTGCCCGCAGGACGGTGCAGTGCATCCCCTAACTGCTGGTGGTATCAACGACGTGTCAAAAATTGTTAGGACCAGATCAAATCAAGTTTTTCATTCCGCGAAGCGCTTTCCACGATAATGGCTCCATGTCATTATAGCTTGAGTGTAAATTTAGTGTTGGCAAAGTGATCGCCGTCAGCGCGAACGATGAATTGTGCGAGGTAATTCTAGCAATAAGTATATGAATCAGTCAATCTTTAATTTAACGGATAATGCAGATTATCGCTGACCGGCTGCGCCGATTTGAAATGCTGATCACGAGTGATGTTTCTCGATTGAACTTGTCTTTTATTTTACCTACGAGTTTTCGATTTAAATACAATGTATGTTAAGATATGTATTTTTATGATAAACTTCGTTTTTACAGTTGATGTTCTAATTTGTCAAGCTAAGGCATGACGAATTGTTATACCAGATGCGATCGGCGGATGTCAATAATTTTAACTGATAAAAAGTGACGCCATCACTAATTAAAAATTTGTCACTGTGATGTACATAAGCGAAATATGATAGATCAGTCAGATTGAACGCAACTTATTCCGTAGTAAAATATTTGAACGGCAAAGATATGATATTGCGACGTTCAATTTATGCTAGTATAATCGATGTCCATAATTTGTTTATAAAAAAATCAATTCGTTGTAGATGTTCTGCTTCTTATGAAAGATACTCATCGTTTTCTCTTCGCCGTTCTTTTATCATATACATACAATCTACTCGAAATATATACTATTTTGACTGGCGTTAATCTCCATGATCTGTAAAAACGGAGTTTAAATAATTAATATTAATATTATCGCAAACTGTTAAAAAAATCCTATATTATTATTATTGAGTTATATACATATAAAACAATAATTGTACTGGAAAATTTTTAATTGGTTGCGACGGTTTATTTATAAAGTAACGATATAAAAGATAAAAGATTCGACGCAAAAAGAGTACAATGGCGTACATTAACGATATCTAGTGTGTTCGCTTTCGTAAGAATTCTTAATGACCCAAACGGTATGATTTTTAGACATTTTATGAAGAATTTATCCACTGAATTAGCATTACACATCGGATATATTTAATGTACGCATATAATTTGTATCGATTTACAATAATTAATAAATATCCGCTATGTGTAAAATGCATAAATGCGATTTACACCATATGCAGCACACATAACGTTATAGTTCTTCTTGTTTGATTAACGGAGGAAGTTTGAATAAATTTGCCATACCAGATAATATTTGACTTATCGAATTTTATTTTTAATCTATTTAAGCTTCTTATCATTTATTTTAATTTATTTAAGTTTCTTATCATTGCCGTTTATCGCAATGCTCCACTATCACTGATTTTATTAATTTGTGCATTTACGTTTTGTCAACATAATTTTCTTAATTAAAGCATTCTATTGCTCTATGAAATAAGGACCCAACAGGCACATCCGACAGCCGTAGATTAGAAACGCACTGTTACATTCCTCATCAATTTTATTCAACGTACTAATAACCGGTTTCACCAATTAGTAAATGTTTTTGCATATACGTTTGCAGGTATATATGTTCTCGGCGGAGGGTCGACTGACTCTCGAACTAAGTATTAGGATACTCTATGGAACACTTTATTACTTTAGATATACAATATTACAATGTTTGACTACCTTCGGAGCGCGCTTTTGTCCGACTGACTGGCGAATCGTCAGAGTAACGTGTACACCACTTCCCAGCTCACTTATACTAGTGTCGAATGACTGTGTTAGAACCAATAAGTGACAACACAGGCATGTTATGCCCATATAAGGATATCGACACATTGTGTTTATGTTCCAACACACTCAAGAGTGTCGATGAGAGGTTGATGTACACAGAGAGAGGAATGTCACAGAGCGCGGCCAGAATATTCTAGTCTGCATGAACGTTCCGCAACATTCCACCCGCCTCGTTCAGGACGGTGAACGAAAGTACTTAAGTTCTAGCTATGGTCAATGCACGTTCTTTTCTTATAACTAAGTTAGTTGGCGGACGATTCAACAGGCAGCTTGCATATTTGCGTGATTGGTCGTTTGAGTACGGACGTTGCTGTTCGTACCGTTACTACGCGGACTAGATCGTCATCTCCGGGATGACATTGTACGATTCGCCCTAGATCCCACTTTGTCGGGGGGAGGTTTGGGTGTCGCAGGAGTACAAGGTCACCGACTTTGAGGTTCGCTTGTGGCGTTTTCCATTTACCGCGTTGTTGTAACGAATTTAAATAGTCAGACGACCAGACCTTCCAAAATCGCTCGTGCAGTCGTTGAATCGTTTGCCATCGTGATAATCTATTTACATTTATGTCCTCCACGCTTGGAGTAGGAACAGCTTTCAGGTGTGAGCCGACTAGGAAGTGTCCCGGGGTTAACGCGTCAAAGTTATCAAGATCATCGAAGAGTGGAGCGATTGGTCGCGAGTTTAGGATGCACTCTATTTTGCATAGTAGCGTAGTGAACTCTTCGAAGGTCGGCGTAAAGTCTCCGATTATTCTGCGTAAATGATGTTTAACGCTTTTCACGCCGGCCTCCCAAAGTCCGCCAAATTGCGGAGCGGCAGGCGGTATAAATTTCCACTCGATCTCGTCGGTTGCGACGTGATTTTGAAGCTCAGGGTCGCGGAGTATCGCGCGAATCCGTCGGGTCAACTCGCGGTCGGCACCCTGAAAGTTGGTCCCGTTATCGCTGTACACGATCGCAGGGAGCCCTCGACGCGCAGTGAATCTATCGAATGTGGCTAGGAAACAATCAGTAGAGTAATCGTCCGCGACTTCCAAATGTATAGCGCGTGTCGATAGGCAGATAAACAGGGCGCAGTACGACTTGTGTGTTTTTTGACCTCTTCCTTTAGAGGTCCTGATACTGAACGGTCCGGCATAGTCAACGCCGGTAAAAGTAAAGGGTCTGGCAGGTTTTACGCGCACCTCCGGGAGGTCGCCCATACGTTGACACGATAAAGTGGCTCGCTGTCGCGCACAAATCACGCAGTTTCGAATACAACCCTTTACTAGATTACGGGCTCCCAATATCCAGTATTGTTGACGAAGCATTCTAAGTGTAACCTGTAGCCCTCCGTGCAGTGCGCGGAGGTGCATATACTGTATGATAAGCTCTGATACTCTGCATTTGGGTAGAATTATCGGAAATTTCTCGTCATAGTTTAGCTCCGACTGTCGTAACCTCCCGGCCACGCGTAGGACCCCTTGGTCATCCAGGAAGGGATTGAGGGCTAGGATTGGACTATTTGATTTAACGATTCGGCTGTGATTAAGCTCCCGGATTTCAGTGGCGAAGTGAATTCTCTGGGCCTCCTTTATCCAAAATTGTTTTGCTAGGCGTACTTCTGTTGCTGATAAGAATGTAGTCGACATTCTAAGGGACCGGCGAGCATGAAATGTGAATCGGCGTACATACGCCGTAATTCGCAGCAGTTTCTGCCATGAGGAGATCTCGGAGGGAAGGTTCCACTCCGGCTGTGCTTGAGTTACGTGGCCATGAACGGCTTTACGTAGTTCTAACGTTGTACTCCATTCTTCGTTGGATTCACCTACGGACCATTCGGAGGCGGGCTCCTTCAGCCATGGAGGTCCTTGCCACCATAAGGGATGCGAGATCAATTCCTTCGTAGTTACGCCGCGGGAGGCGCAGTCGGCGGGGTTATACTGGGTGGCTACATGTTTCCAGACAGCATTCGGCAGTGCTGTCTGTATTTCAGATACGCGATTCGCCACAAACGTGTCCCAACGGGTTGCGACAGATCTCAGCCATGCGAGCACCACCGTTGAGTCCGTGGAACAGTAGATCGGTATCTGTGTAAGTTTCATCGCTCTGCATACGAATTCGATCGCATGCACAAGCAAGACTGCCGCACAAAGCTCAAGTCGAGGTACGCTTTTTACCTTGAGCGGTGCAACCTTCGTCTTGGCATATAGTAGTGAGACTTGAACCTGGTTAATGATAGACTCGACTCTCAAATAGACGACGGCTGCATACGCTAGATTTGAAGCATCTGCGTACCCGTGTATTTCAATTTTTCGAGTCGCACTACCTTGTCCGGTCCATCGAGGAATTCTAACTTCATTCAATGTGGATAATTGGTCCTGATAGTGTAGACAACGGCGCAGTAGTTCGTCCTTTAGTGGGTCATCCCATTCAACTTTTTGGAGCCAAAGCGATTGCATAAGAACCTTGGCTGTGATTGTTACCGGCGAGACCCACCCTAGTGGGTCGTAGACGCGCGCCAGCATGGAAAGAAACGATCGCTTCGTAAAATCGGCTTGCGGGACTACCTGTGTGGTCATTTTGAACGCATCCGCTGATGGGTTCCACGTAACACCGAGTATTTTGAGATTTGTGTCCTTGTCTAGACATCTATCAACCGCTAGCCCGTGGTCCGACTCAGGGATGTCCGCTAATAATCTCGTGTCGTTACTGGCCCACTGTCGAGGTCTGAAACCACCCGCCTTGAGCAGCTGTATTAATTGATCACGGGCTTGTTTTAAGAGGACGATATCCTCTGCACCGAACATCAAATCGTCGACGTAAGTGTCTTCAACAAGAATCAAGGCCGCTAAAGGGAATTTTGCTCCTTCGTCCTTCGCTAGCTGTTCCAATGTTTTACAGGCAATAAATGGCGAGCAAGCCATTCCGTACGTTAACGTTAGTAATCGACAGATGAGTAATATGGCGAGTGGATTCGCTCGCCAGAAAATACGTTGGTGGTCCGCGTCCTCGGGATGTATACCTATTTGCCGAAACATTTTTTCTATATCCGCCGTATACACAAACTTATGAGTACGCCACCGTAAAACTAATGCAAAGAGATCGGACTGGAGCTTCGGACCGATATGGAGGAAATCGTTAAGCGTCGTGCCATTAGACGACGCGCGAGAGGCGTTAAAAACTACACGTACTTTGGTAGTTTGACTGCTCTCTTTAATCGCTGCATGGTGTGGTAGATAGACCGCGTGAGGATTATCGTGTTCCGTCGGGTCGACTATCTCCATATGCTTGAGTTCCTTGTACTCGTGCATAAAGTCTCGATACGCTTGGAGTAAATCGGGCTGTCGAGCAAGCCTCGCTTCGTTTGATAGAAAGATTCGTTTAGCAATTGTTGCCGTATCGCCTATTGGGATGGGGGTACTAGTTTTAAACGGCAATCTGACGACATATCGTCCATCAGATCGACGCGTATGTGTACGAGCGAAATGGGCTTCGCACTGAGCTTCCTCGTCCGTCAATACAGCCTGGCGCGGAATGTCCTCCAGTTCCCAGAATTTGCGAATAGAATCATTCAGTGAATTTAATGTAGTAGCGTGATTTACGTTTATCCGATATTTAGTCGGATTTGAAGGAGAATTTCCTACTCGTCCGGAAATGACCCAGCCAAATATTGTGAGTTGAGCAGTGGGATAACCAGGGGGTCCCCGAATTAATCCGTCGCGTAAGATTGACCCGTAATAATCCGCTCCGATAATTAACTCTATTCGTTTCTTACTCGAGGGCTCCGAATCTGCTAACGTTAGCGTCTTCAGATACTCCGTGTTTCTATCGATCGGGACCGGATTAGGTATATACGCAGTTAATTTTGGCATAACCAACGCCGTTATCGGGAGCACCGTACCGTTTGGTGTACATGGTTCGACTGTAAATGTAGCGACCGTTTTGACTGTTCCGGCATGCGTTCCGCATATACCGGAGACGTCGATACACGCGGCGTTTCGTTCTGCTTTTATAATTTGTACAACCGATTCCGACACGAATGATGTTTGCGAACCTTGATCCAGCAATGCCCGAACGCGTACAGATCGACCTGTTTTACTCTTAATTAAGACTAACGCTGTCGGCAATATGGTAGTATTAATCGCTTGGTGTGTCGAGTTATGGCTTGATACGCTTTCGTTACTTAACTCCGCATTATCCGCGTGTACACTTAACGAGTTGCATGACGGTTTGTCCGTCGCGCCCGCATTCTGAACGGCGTCAGTATTCGCGGAATTCTGTTCGCGATGAATTAGCGTGTGATGTTTCTGTTTACAGAGAGTGCAAACGTGTTTACTTTTGCACCCCCATGGCAAATGGCCTTTGCGCATACAATTGAAACAACATTTATTTCGCTTTAGCGATTCGATTCGTTGAGATACAGATTGCTTTAAGAAGGCTTTGCATTGATGCAACGGGTGATTTCCCTCACATTCTACGCACGAATCATTATTCGAGGAGACTTGATGCGATTTTACATTACCGGACTTGTGAGACCTTTTATTCTCCACGTTACTGTTAGAATTAACCGCTTCGAGCGCTCGGATTCGCGTGGTAAGAAACCCGTCAAGTCTCGCAAAGTTCGGGATTTCGACCTCGTCCCCGAGTGAGAGCTCCCAATCTCGTCTGGTCGACTTATCAAGTTTTGAGACCATTATGAAAATCATCAAGTCTTGCCATTGATCAATCGGTCTCTTCAAATTCAGTAGCGCGGTATAAATGTCATAAGACATGTCTCTCAAAGTTTTTAGTCCATCGAGAGAGTGGGCGCTCACACTGGGAATATCTACAAACGCTTGTAAGTGTGCATTGACTATAGCGCGCGGATTATCGTATCGTCTTTTTAATAGCGCCCACGCGGTATTATAGTTAGCATCCGTAACTTGAATATTTGTTAATAATAGACTAGCTTCGCCTGTCAAATTGGCCTTGAGATAGTGTAACTTCTGTACGTTCGATAAGTCGGTTCTACTAGAAACGAGCGAATCAAATATATCGCGAAAGTTCTCCCATTTTGTGATCTCACCCGCGAATTTCGGAATGTTAATCCTTGGCAAATGAATAGCGGTAGCTCGCGTTTCGTGGGAGAGATTAGATTCGTCCAAGGTTGATTGATTGACCGCGTGACTCGGTTGTAATCTCTCAAGGCATTCGGACAGCGTGTCTAATATATCTTCTACAGTATCATTAATATACTCAAACTTATCTGTAGTGAAGTATTCTAGTTTTCCTCGGGCTTCCTCGTTAGCGAGCGCACAGATCCTCGCATGTTGTTGTTGACAGACCTCCCAGTAGCCCTTGAGACTCTCGATGCGTGTCCGGACGGCGGTGACAGTCTTCCTCGTCTTGGAGAGCTTGTTGAAGTTCGTCAGGATCCGTTCTATCAGATTCTGCGTGCTGGCCTGGTTCTCCAACAGTTCCTCGAGCGAAGACATGTCGAGCCTCGGTGTTGTCGTCAGCGGCTATCTCAGCGTCTCTCAATTTTATTCTCCTTTGTCTAGGCGGGAATTACACGGATTATAGTCGCGTGCAATGTCCGAGTGTGAGTCTGGCGTTCTCCTGGTTCCTGCGCGATCAGCGAGCGGGTATGAATAGTCGTCGACGTCCTCGTTATAGAGATGTCGCGGCCCCTGAAGCCTCGGCTGATCGGCTCATGAGATTGCACAGATCTCGTTTATGTGGACCTTCGAATAAGCGGCCAGTTCGACGGTCTTGCCTTCGTGCGAGCTCGCTTTCTTCCTTCTTCGCTCCGTTGTATTCGTTCAGATTTTAGCCTGGTATTCCGTATTGATCCGTTGCATACTTGTCCGCTCCGCATCCGGCTCGAAGGACCAATGTTTTTGCATATACGTTTGCAGGTATATATGTTCTCGGCGGAGGGTCGACTGACTCTCGAACTAAGTATTAGGATACTCTATGGAACACTTTATTACTTTAGATATACAATATTACAATGTTTGACTAC
This sequence comes from Temnothorax rugatulus, assembly GCA_035220575.1. Taxonomy (NCBI): domain Eukaryota; kingdom Metazoa; phylum Arthropoda; class Insecta; order Hymenoptera; family Formicidae; genus Temnothorax; species Temnothorax rugatulus. The sequence continues at coordinate 39,684 of JASTWL010000891.1, read as the reverse complement.
CTTCGGAGCGCGCTTTTGTCCGACTGACTGGCGAATCGTCAGAGTAACGTGTACACCACTTCCCAGCTCACTTATACTAGTGTCGAATGACTGTGTTAGAACCAATAAGTGACAACACAGGCATGTTATGCCCATATAAGGATATCGACACATTGTGTTTATGTTCCAACACACTCAAGAGTGTCGATGAGAGGTTGATGTACACAGAGAGAGGAATGTCACAGAGCGCGGCCAGAATATTCTAGTCTGCATGAACGTTCCGCAACAGTAAACCTTAAGCATGATTCAGTATATATCTAAGTTCTTTTGTAAATCTTATAAGGAGAACTCGAAAAAACGTAGTAATTCTTTTTAACTAAACAAAATTCATATCTAAACGAAATTGCAGATCTGGCAATAATGTTTACTTGAGTGCTTTGAATATATCAAACGATCATCTTTGGAAAAATTTTCAAGATAAAAGCCGTAGTTTTTCGCAAACTGTTAAACAGTTAAAAAAATCTTATATTAATAAAAAAAAATTACGTTTTCAAACTGATCTTTCCCTTGTTATCTGATATGAGAGAAAGAAGAGACAAAGAATTAACCCAGACTGTTATAGTCTAATGGTGAAAGAGGTTCTCGTAGCGACCTGACGCGAATATAGATATCTAAAGACTCTCTAACAGCTATTTCTCGACGAGCATATTCTGCTGCATGCGGCGTATCGCATTTATGACGTATCTGATGTAAAGAAGGGGAATTTTTCGCGTAGCTCATGGATACGATGGCACTGGTGCAACAGCAACAGCAAACGCTCGATGGTGATCACCAGGGTAAGAGAGAGCAGAACCACGTGAAGGGTACTGTTGTGTCTGCCGAGAGTCACGCGGTCGACAGGTTTTCCGGCGAGACTGAGCGCTCGGCGAGGGAAATCGTGGTCGTCGCTCCGAGCAATGGTAGCATTGGGTATTCCTCTACACAGTGCAGTGACGTGGACGACGACGACGACGAGGAAGAGGAGACGGATGTCGTAGAAGGCGGCTGGATTACGAATCTACCGGTATCGTCGACCATCGTTCAGCGGCAACCAGCGGTCGCCACCACGAATGGCAATGTCGTCCTACCGAACGCTGATCAGCCTTTCGACAATGTCCGAGTGCAGAACTCGAAGAATGTGCGTCTGGTTAATCAGACCTGCTACAATGGTCCTTTTACTTTAAAGCAGTTCGTTTACACGAATCCTATTCCGAATCAGGATGCGAGTAAACATGACACCAGCAGCGCCTGCGACAATACCTCGACGAGTAAAGACAACGAAGCTCCAAACGGATGCATCTTTCCGCAAAATACTAAATTAAATAAAGGTAATAGTTAATCGTGCAACGCAATAGATTATTTAGGCCCGTTGCTTTTAATAGTTTTTCTATACTTGATTCTTTTCGTATGTTTAAGCATAAAATTGGCGGATAACCAAAAGAAACATGTCTCTCATAAGTTTCAACAACAGTTTTATATAAAATACAGTTTTATATAAAAAATTATAAATCGCGACCTTCAAAATTGAATTATAATATAAATATGCTAAGTATATTATAAATTGAATATAATGTAGATACTTTTTATCGATATCACCGCAACAAGACATTACTCTAATATCTTTTCTTATAAAAGAAAATATAGGACTTGGTTAGATAGCGCGTGTGTGAATGGTAGCGGTGAAAGTGCGTTGTGTGATTTTAGCTTTGTTTCTGGGTTTAAAGATTAGTATGGGGCAAGTAGGGATAATGGAAAGATAGGGTGTAAGCAGGAGATGCGATGAGAATGAATGGAGATAGTAGGATGCAAGTAGAGAAAAGTAATATAAAAGTATTTAGAGAACGTGGTAGGATGAGGTTATGGAGACGAGTCAGTTAGGAGGTACAGGCGGTAAAGGTAATGTAGGTAAAGTAGGGAAGGTTTCGATCGATGATTGTAAAGAAGATTGTATGATAAATGATTAGCTTAGGAGTCTTCGGCCGTAAATTAAGTATAGGTTAAGAAGATGGTTGAAAAGTTGACAGGTTGAACTCAGAACACATGTAAATCTTAGATTGGGAAAAATTTTAGACTAGGAAATATAGGATCAAGAATAAGAAGAGGGAGAAGAGGTAAAGGGTAGAAAACAGAGGAGAGGACAAGAGGTAGGTGAAAGAAGCGCTGTTATAGAAGAGGTTATACAAAACAAGGGAGGATTAAATGTGAAGAGGATTATCGAAGAAGAAAGAAGAAAAAAGTAGTCGTAAAAGCTCTAGAGTTCCGGGTCAATGACCCGGAAATGAAAAGAAGGAAGGTGAAATAAAGCTAGGGCACAAGGATGGGGGGGTCCAGAGGTGTTCTAGGAAATGGAAAGTAAAAGAAGATAAGTATAGCTGAGAGAGGGTTGAGCCAATGATAAAGAAGAGAGAAGATGAAAAGAAGAAAGGTAAAGGAAAGCTATTACCCAGTGAGAAATCAAAAGTCGAAATGATATCGAAATGACATCGAAATATGGACATCGAAATCCAACATCGTTTCGAGATTTAAACGGGCCTGATTTCGAGAAATTTTCGACATCGAAATCAGCTCGATTTCGAGAAATTTTCGACATCGAAATCAGCTCGAAGACATTGATTTTTCGATATTCACACGGCATAAAAAAAAAAATTTTTTTTCGAAATTTTATTACTATTTTATAACTAAATTTGTTTCTTAAGATGTAGTCTATGATTATAAATATTTTCTTGTATTTGAAAAACACACTTACCTTGGTGGGATTCGAACTCGGGACCTCTGGATCGTGAGCCAACTGCCTTACGTGGTAGACTACTTCTTAATTTGATGTAAGTGTTATATATAGTCTACATATGTCATAACCAGCGTAAATATATAATTTTTCAAAAATCATCTTAAGAAACAAATTCAGTTTAAAAAGAGTAATAAAATTTTGAATTGGATATATGATATAATATTTCTTAATGTCGGGTGAATGTCAGAAACCAGTGCCGGCTCATTATGAAATTTTGTGTTCGTAAATATATTTATGAAAAAAGTATATTTTTATAAAGTTAAAACATTCTTATCAAATCCTAACAAGGGCCTTATTAGATAAAAATATTCGAGCTAATTTCGACGTCGTTTCGACGTCGTTTCGACATATCGTTTCGATATTAGCTTTCTCACTGATTAGATATATTTTTATATAAAAAATTTTCTACCGGTGTCTTTTTCAGTACATATACAAAATAATTTAACTAATCATATCAAGAAAATTAAGACGGCGAATATTATTGTTGATTGTATGTGAATATTCGCCGTTTTGCAATGTTGCAACGTTTCTGCAATGTGACTGCAAGCATCTGTGCTGTACATGGGAATTCTTAAGCGGGGAGCACACACTTCTGCACAAAAGCGGGGAACACAGACTTTTGCATAACGCATAATACGTAAGCATAAGAAAACTGATTGGTCTATTTCCTTATGCACATGTGTATGGACCAATCAATTTTCTTATGCTTATGCATTATGCGTTGTGCAGAAGTGTGTGCTCCCCGCTTTACTCATAGTCCGAGATCCGGTATTAGAAATTTCTACCCTCATCTGTTATTTACGAATGATAAAAAATATATGCTAGATAACATATACATTGATACATCGCAAATAGGTTGCCGAGCTAAATCCTGACCCATCAATGTTAAATAATTAAATTTGTAATTAAATTTATTCGATCAACTTCCTCGATTGGTTATTTATAAAAATTGTGCATTAGTTGAGAGAATATACCCGAAGGAATTGGAAAAATAAAGGTTGCCTACTTTCCCCTCTGCGCAGCTGTGGAGTTGCCAGGTATAAACAGGTGAATAAGCGTTATTAATATACCCTCATCAGTTATTTAATCAAATTATTATATCAAATGAAAGCTTATTTAATTCACAATCCAACCGTATTAGGTTGCTTTATCAAAAAGTTGATTGCATCCATGGTTGCCTAGATTTTAGATGTAAAGTTTTCAGCGCGAGCGTTGGGAGTGACAGAGAAGCGTTGCGTAATCGTACGTTGAATTCGATGTCTAGGTGTCCCAGGTTGCCGATGACGAGGTTCACATAGTGCGCTCCGTAGTTTTCGGTGTCTACGTGTATTAATACCTTGAATTCGATGTCCACGTGTTCCAGGTTGCCGATGATGGGTTCCAGATAGTGCGCTCCATCGTTTTTGGTGTCCAGGTGTAATAATACGTTGAATTCGATGTCTAGGTGTCCCACGTTGCCGATAACGAGGTCCACATAGTGTGCTCCATAGTTTTCGGTGTCCAGGTGTATTAATACCTTGAATTCGATGTCCACGTGTTCCAGGTTGCCGATGATGGGTTCCAGATAGTGCGCTCCATAGTTTTTGGTGTCCAGGTGTAATAATACGTTGAATTCGATGTCTAGGTGTCCCACGTTGCCGATGACGAGGTCCACATAGTGCGCTTCGTAGTTTTCGGTGTCCCGGATCCCGTCATCGGCAACCTGGGATACGTGGACATCGAATTCAAGGTATTAATACACGTAGACACCGAAAACTACGGAGCGCACTATGTGAACCTCGTCATCGGCAACCTGGGACACCTAGACATCGAATTCAACGTACGATTACGCAACGCTTCTCTGTCACTCTCAACGCTCGCGCTGAAAACTTTACATCTAAAATCTAGGCAATCATGGATGCAATCAACTTTTTGATAAAGCAACCTAATACGGTTGGATTGTGAATTAAATAAGCTTTCATTTGATATAATAATTTGATTAAATAACTGATGAGGGTATATTAATAACGCTTACTCATCTGTTTATACCTGGCAACTCCACAGCTGCGCAGAGGGGAAAGTAGGCAACCTTTATTTTTCCAATTCCTTCGGGTATATTCTCTCAACTAATGCACAATTTTTATAAATAACCAATCGAGGAAGTTGATCGAATAATTTTAATTACAAATTTAATTATTTAACATTGATGGGTCAGGATTTAGCTCGGCAACCTATTTGCGATGTATCAATGTATATGTTATCTAGCATATATTTTTTATCATTCGTAAATAACAGATGAGGGTAGAAATTTCTAATACCGGATCTTAGACCATCTGTAAGAAATGACTCGTCAAATCGACGTCAAATCGATGTCGAATCGATGAGTCATTTCGACATCGAATTGTAGTATCATATTGATATCATTTCGACCTCGAATCGAGATTTTGCATATAAACGGATGTACACAGAGTTACAACAGTAAAATTGAACAAAATAGTAACAGGAGTGACTGTTATCATTCATGTCAGTTTATTTAAGATTACTCGAAAATATGTCGAAATTCAAACGAACGTTGACTTTTTTTACCCTTGCCAACGATATCGAGCTAATTTCGACGTTTAAGCTCATTTCGACGTCGTTTCGACATCGTTTCGATATCATTTCGACTTTTGATTTCTCACTGGGTAGCGTATTCCTGAAACAAGGATTGGCGAAACTTATCTGCGTTGTAGGAAAGGAATGGTAAAAGAAGATGGAAATAGGAAAAGGAGTAAACGAGGACACGCAAGGCTTGGTGAGATAAGGAGAGGAAGAAGAGGAAGGAAATGTGGAAGGAGGAAAAATAAGAAGTATGAACGTTACAGTTTAAGAAAGGATGCAGCAGTTTTCTGGAAATATTAGAATCTTTGGATGGCACGGATGCGAATCCAGGTATATTAATTATGCCACGGCAGATAGAAGGTATGAGAAGATAACTAGAGAACGCGCGTGCGTGGAGGAAATAAATGTTCCCACTTCAGTGGGAACGAGAGAAGAAGAGCTGGGAGGCAATTTACTAGGAGTGAAGAGGAGCAGTGCCGAGAAATTTGGCAAATAAGGAAGAGGAATGGAGCGATTCGAGGGCACAGAAGTTATTTAGTTAAATTAGGAATGAATTCAAAAGATCAGGAAGATTAGGAAGATAATATATTGGAAGAGAAAAGAAGAGGAGGAAGGGGCATATAGGGAGGTGTGATGAGTTTGGTAGGGCTGGGGACATAGGAAAGCATTAGTTAGGTAGCAGGAGATTTGTTATTAGTCAAGTTTATTATATGTATTGTAAGATGAGAGAGTTGCGTTAATATTTGAAGGTAAAGGTAAAGAATTATTAATATATTAAGATATGGTTGAAAAACAGGAAAATAGTTGTAATATTAAGGTAAAGGTAGGGATAAAGAAAAGAGAGAACTATGTTTTGGAGTATAAGGTTTATAGAGAAAATGCATTGATTTAGAATTCAAGTTTTATAAGTTTTAGGATGCAAGGAATGTTATTTTAGGGACAAAGCGAGATATGGGTCTAAAGGATATATGGGTCTAAAGGAGATTTGAGAAGAATTTAGAAATATATGAAATATATGGAATATTAATATTAGTTGTTGCGCGTTGTGGTAGGAAGGTAGGGTAGAAGTACCGGTTTTGGCCACTTTAAGCATATTACCATCTTGAAACGCTTCAGATTCGAATAATTATTACTACAGTGGCCTTTCACATATATATTATCCAATTTAGAGGGATATATTTTCGTTTTTTTTTATCGTAAAAATGTTAAAATGACTCTAAGACAATAAAAAACGAGGGAAAAGAAGTTAAGTGCATTTTCACTAGTTTTGGCCATGCTTGTACCGGTTGTGGCTTCCTACTGCCCCACTTATGGCCATGTATTTGAATCAATGTTTCGATACACATACAGTGCTATAAACCATTTTCTTCCAGGAAGATTCTCTTTAAAAGGAGTTAGCACATTTTCAGTGTCAACTATTTGTTTCACTGAGTAGAGTAGACATGCTTTATCGATTGGAAAGCCCATTCGACTTGTCTCAATCAGCCACGTAGATAATTTTTCTTCGACGTAAGAGCCAACAGCCAAGGACTGGAGGAGGGCCCGTGTGTCCCAATGTTTCTGGCACAGAGCTTTCAATTTTCCGTCTCAATGTTGTACGTGGAACATCAAACATTTTACTTGCTAGTGAAACAGGAGTCTCACTGTGTATAGCATCCAAAGCATTTTGCACTTGCTGCAGAGAGTATGTAAAAAATTTTCTTTTCTTCACTGGCTCTTTTTTCTTTGTGTTGATTTTTTTCGTGGCGGCATTGTAGCCTAGAACCACAAATAAATTTCAATTACCACCAGGAATCATTAAATAAAGTAAAAACATTAAATATTATGCTACGATGGATCTGTTCTTTATAGCTGAACTAGCTGCATTAGTTTAGAGAGTTTATTTTTCTCCCTCTACATTGTGTGGAAGGAGAAAGAAACTCTGAACTAATGCAGCCAGTTCAGTTATAAAAAACAGACCTTGTATAATATCTAATTTTGACAAGTAAGCACCAGTTTTAATAGGATGGCCAAAACTGGGGCAAAGGGATAATTTAATGTACCGATTATGGCCATCGTTATTAATACGAATATTTTTAGTATTTTCGCTTTTGAACACTTTGAACCTCTTAGAGAAATGTTGCACTACCGATATGTAAACTTCCCGGGCGCTATTATACAATTACGTAACCTAAAAATGTTGCACATCTTACCTCGATGTCTTCTCGGCTGACGTAACGATTGGAATATTCGTATCCTTCTTGTAACAACGTACACTATTTTATTAAGTATAATAAAAAAACAATTACAAATGCACGTTGTTTCCACCTTGAATGCTGCTTAAATATATAACGTCTCGAAAAATGACAGCTTTGAACAGTCACTGACTATGTGTAGACACGAAAAATCCTCGAAAGTGTTCGTGGTGGCCATAACCGGTGCAGTGGCCAAAACCGGTACTTCTACCCTATATGTGTGTGTATAGGTGAATAATGTCCGTTTCTTGGCTTACTGCCGAAGCGGAGGTGCAAGTATTTTTGAGTTTAGGTTGTGAGTTTAACGTGCAAATAATGAGTTTAGTCGTTTAGGATTTAAGGGATGGCTTTTCTAGAAGAAATTCAAGAAAGTACGGAATAAGGAATTAACAGTTGCACGCGTTAAGTTAAAAAAGTTGGTATGAGTGTGTCTAAGGTACATTGTAAACCAAGTCCATTTCGTGGCTTTTTGTAGCTGAAATTAAATAAATCTATATAAAAGAAAATATACTTCGTCCTAAAATTTTTAAATACATTAGTAGAACGCAATAATTACTTGGTAAATTCAGAGACATCATAGAATCAAATTCTTTTCTCTACGCTTTACATTTAAGCATTTCAACACTTTGTATTGCGTACATATTCAGCCTCAAATAATTAGTCGATTTGACGTCAATCTAATGCCGATACACTAATAAGTAGTCGATGTCAAAAACTTTATTTGAGTCGCAAAAAATACCTTTTATATGTTTTTTATCTAGAAAGAAACTATTTACAAACTTTGATCTAAACCAGAGCATGAACGTTTTCGGAAGAACAGCCGATATGTCACAAATATAATTAACTATACTTCGACAAATGGTCCTGTCACAACTATTCCAGAATATAGTATTACTATCGACGATATTTTAGATTGAAAATTGTTACACTCTTTAGTTGCGCCACAAGAATTAAAGCTAAATATAAAAGAGCTATTTTTATCTCACAGTATATATATATATATATATATATATATATATATATATATATATATATATATATATATTAGAGTGGTCCTTAAAAAGGGTAATTTTGAATTTTGACTGCTCGAACGGTTCGGAAGGCTCGAAATAAATAAATAAAAATCTGTGCCAAAGGGGAGCTTCCTATCTCAATTTTAACACGTGCCGCAGAGCACTTGAATTTTCCTATTAAAATCAAATAGCAAATGATTTTAGTATGAATGCAATAATAATCGGAAAAATTTGAAACTTGGCAATTCTCTTACCTATAGTTGTACCTATCTTCTGAAATTTTTATAGATTTTTATCTACATATTTCAGGTTGCTGGTGGTCGATGAAAATAATTTTTTTTTTAAATTTTTTAAGCAAATAGCAAATGATTTTAGTATGAATGCAATAACGATCGGAAAAATTTGAAACTTGGCAATTCTCTTACCTATAGTTGTACCTATCTTCTGAAATTTTTATAGATTTTTATCTACATATTTCAGGTTGCTAGTGGTCGATGAAAATAATTTTTTTTAATTTTTGAAAAATCAAAGGAATCTTGTTTATTTATTTCTTTCTATAATTTCGTTTATATATTTATTTATTTATTCGTATATAGTCTTAAATAAAAATTCAATACTTTTATAAAATTATTTATTTCAAAAATCTTTTATGAGTGTCTCCTTTTTCGGATCAGAATATTTTTTTTATATTCTTCTACTATTTGGACAATAAATTGTTTCTGATCTTCGTTTTTTTGTTAAAATATTATTATATTCTGATATTAACTGTAAAAAATTAAATAAATTATGTTTCTAGCCATTTTTTTTATATTTTGGCAGGATTATATCATGTATAATTTTGACATTGATGAAATTGTGATGCAAACCTATTGGCGCTGCGCTCAACGGTCGCAACGCATGCTGACTAGAGTCCTAGGCTGGTATTCATAGGTCCGTATTCATAGTCGGATCTTATATTTAAGATCGTCTTAAGTCTGGTCAAAGGCCGTCTTAAGACTCCGTTCAGCCAATGAAATGACCGTATTAGCAACTTAAGACATTACTTAAGACAGTCTTGAAATAAGATCCGACTATGAATACGGGCCATAGTCTTCAAAACCGTCTTAAGTAATGTCTTAAGACGCTAATACGGCTCTGTGATTGGTTCATGACATCTTAAGATTGAACTTAAGACGGTCTCAAATAACTATGAATACCGGCCCTAGGCCGGTATTCATATAGTCGCATCTTATATTTAAGACCATCTTAAGTAATGTCCTAAGATGCTAATGAACCAATCACAGAGCCGTATTAGCATCTTAAGACATTACTTAAGATGGTCTTAAATATAAGATCCGACTATATGAATACCGGCCTAGGACTCTAGTCAGCATGCGTTGCGACCGTTGAGCGCAGCGCCAATAGGTTTGCATCACAATTTCATCAATGTCAAAATTATACATGATATAATCCTGCCAAAATATAAAAAAATGGCTAGAAACATAATTTATTTAATTTTTTACAGTTAATATCAGAATATAATAATATTTTAACAAAAAAACGAAGATCAGAAACAATTTATTGTCCAAATAGTAGAAGAATATAAAAAAAAATATTCTGATCCGAAAAAGGAGACACTCATAAAAGATTTTTGAAATAAATAATTTTATAAAAGTATTGAATTTTTATTAAGAAATAAATAAACAAGATTCCTTTGATTTTTCAAAAATTAAAAAAAATTATTTTTATCGACCACTAGCAACCTGAAATATGTAGATAAAATCTATAAAAATTTCAGAAGATAGGTACAACTATAGGCAAGAGAATTGCCAAGTTTCAAATTTTTCCGAATATTATTGCATTCATACTAAAATCATTTGCTATTTGATTTTAATAGGAAAATTCAAGTGCTCTGCGGCACGTGTTAAAACTGAGATAGAAAGCTCCCCTTTGGCACAGATTTTTTTTATTTATTTCGAGCCTTCCGAACCGTTCGAGCAGTCAAAATTCAAAATTACCCTTTTTAAGGACCACTCTAATATATATATATATATATATATATATATATATATATATATATATATATATATATATATATGTCACGCTATCTAACATAGTTTGGCGAGATATTGCATGCCGCAAATTGTTTACTCGATTGTGAATAAACTAGCAGAAAAGTGACATCAAACAAGAATTATAATACTTTACGCGAGGGGGTTTATGTAATTATAATATTCCTTTCGCACACAGTGCTACCTATTATAATAATTGCGAATAAATTTCATCAAACGATATTAAGTAGCTCGTAAAACTATCGTTCTAATATAGCTTTTTATAATTATTTTAGTGACGCAATGGCTCTGGACGTGGAAATGGCATACGGCTTTATCGTGCGTTTTAGCTTTAATACTTCTGGGTATTATAGTGTTCATAACTGTATATTTCATTCGTCAGCCGGACGCATCGACCCCAACGCCCGCACCGACCACACGACCCACAACACCAACACCAACCACACCAATCACACCAACCACGCCAAACACACCAACCACACCAAACACACCAACCACACCAACCACACCAACCACACCGGAAATTCCAACCTCATCTACCGAGGGTAATTGTCCATCTAGAAAATATTTTGTTATGCAAGCGCGACACGAGGCAAATGGTATCTTATCACAATTGCTGCAAACTTAAAATCTGTCTCCTACATTATATATTTGTATTTATTCCATTTATTCGTCTACTTAAAAGCATATCTTTTTTTTTACTTTCCATGAGTCATATATTTTAAAACTTTTTGCATTCTTATATATGAGAGTAATATTTTAGACTTTAATGTTAGAGTTGACACATGCGTCTGATTAAGATTGCCAAATTCGGTGTTAAATTAAGGAGTTTTTAACTATAAATTTGTCTGCATGGTATATCTTGAATTTTTTGTACGATATGTATTTTATTTTCACGACTTGCAGGTATTAACGGGACAGAGTTTCGCGTTGTCGAGAGGGACGAATGGGGTGCACAGCCTTCGAGACCCCTAAAAAAAATGAAGCTGCCAGTACCATATGTAATTATTTGTCACACTGCGTTCAATTTCTGTACCAATCACGTAGAGTGTATAAGTGAAGTGAGAGCTCTTCAGGCTTATCACATGGAAAATTATTATCCGGATATCACGTACAATTTCCTCGTCGGAGGCGACGGCTTCGCATATGTTGGCAGAAGCTGGGATTACAAGGGTAATTCCCATTCATTCGATTATGATGGCATAAGTATCGGTATTGGGTTCATTGGTGATTTTACTTCGGTTGTACCGCCAAAAACGCAATTAAATGCTGCGCAGAAGATCATAGAGCTAGGCGTCAAAATCGGAAAGATTGCGTCTGACTATAAACTGTTAGGTCAGCGACAAGCTGGGGCCACTGACAGTCCTGGAGATGCCTTATATAATGAAATTAAAAACTGGTCTCATTGGTCACCCCGGCCGAAAGGGTGAACGACCTGCTATCTGCCAAAAGTCCGCGTTGACAGTACACACGGCGTTACATCTGGCAAAATTGTGAACTAAAAGGTGCGAAAAATGACATTAAAAAACTGAATTAGTTTTGCGATATATAGCGTTATTTTTCGTTTCAACGCAATGTTCTTATATTTAAAATAATTGTCGTAGTGTTAAAATATACCGAAGACTACCCAGGTAGAAATTTTGTCTGGAAACAATCAGGGCCCCATATATTTTTTGTAAAATATTTCTGGGATCCAGGTGGGCAATCTAGCTAGGGCCTGTGTAAAGTTTGGGACCCCTAAATCGTACAGGCCCTATTATTGAATCCAGGTCGGCCCAAGATTGTGCCCAGAATTTGTTCAAGATAATTATCTGGAATCTAGCTGGGACCTATAATTTTCCTAGATATATTTGCTTGGTTTGTACCACAATTATTTCTATAATCCAGTCTGGCCCAGGCTTGAATCTAAAATTTTTCCCTTAAATATTTCTTGGAATCCCGGCTGGGCCAATATTTTATTCAAAGGATTTTCGAAGGATATTTTAATAATAATTTTACTCGTTTATCCCAAAAAAGAAAATACTTTTATTTCTCGTCAGCAAAACAAAACATTGTCATATTAAAATTAAACACTTTATATTAACACACTTTATATTACTTATTATATAGCTTAGCCTACAAATTTTACTCTAGGTTTTGTGCTTTGTTCCTCTTTGCGCGATGTCCGTCCCAGTCTTTCGCGTTTGTTAAACAGTAACCTATACCACTCAGAATTTCTTTTTCTGTTAGTGACTGATTATTTTCGTTGATGAGTTTGTGCATTGCTAATTCTAAAAAAGTTAAAAAAATATTAATATATATGCTAATAACGGATATACTGAAATATTTTACCTATTATCGATTTACAAAAAGGCAATTCCTTGAGCACTAATTTATCAGCACATTGTTTTTGTGCTGTATATTTTAAAGCGACATCTCGGGTCATGTATTTTTTTAATATGTTCATAATTGTTTTAATATGATTTCTGCGTCGATCAATCAAAACATATAACGACCGGACCTGATACAATGCAAATGGTAGTAATCAGTGTTAACAATAAAAACAGAATATTTAATTGACATTTACATTGTACTTACAAAATCACGCAGACAATCATTATTGTTTTGCAATAATTCATTGAAATTTATGAACTCCTCTACTGTTTTAAAAGGTATATTTAATTCATATTTTTCGTGAAAGGCTTGAGGTATACCTTTAAGGATGCCTGATGCTTCCCACAAATTCATCAATTTATTTTGATTTTCTAAAACTTGTTTAAGTACCGTATTTATTCCTTCAATAGCTTTCATTATTTCAACATGTTCGAATGAAATCTCAGTTTTCTTGTCTTTTTGTTTTGGGCTTTGTGTTTTCAGCTGTGATTTTTTTGTTAAATCTGTGAATAAATAGATATACATGAAATGATTAATATTTTATCGTACACGTATTTGTACACTCGTATATTATACATTTGCAACATTTTAATTTTTAGAAACTTACCATTATTGTTCAGAATGCCCATGAGTTCTGAGTCGGCAAACAATATATTGTTCAACTGATTTGTCGAGTTTTCATTTATCACAGGGGCCATCACGTCAAGAATGATTTTCGATGTAGATGGTTCATCAATTGGCACATCTGAAATTGTCATTCGTAATTTTTTATTAAATATTTTTTTAAAGTAAATTGATTATTTGAAGTTATAGATTATTTGAATCATTTTTAAAAAGCACGTCGTACGTTCAGTTTGTAAATAAAATTTTGTATTCGAAATATGAAAATAATCGTTATCTCACCAGATTTATTTGATCGGTGCATCATTTGTGGTTCTTGGTCATTCCAATTATCTTTATCGTCTATAAACGAAGATATTATGCGCATTAAAAGTATGAAAATTATTTCGTAAAACTTTTAATTGATATCTTCGAGCATTATATTAGAATAGGATTCGTAATTTTTTATTAAATATTTTTTAAAGTAAATTGATTATTTGAAGTTACAGATTATTTGAATCATTTTTAGAAAGCACGTCGTACGTTCTGTTTGTAAATAAAATTTTGTATTCAAAATATAATCTTTATCTCACCAGATTTATTTGATTGGTGCATCGTTTGTGGTTCTTGGTCATTCCAATTATCTTTATCGTCTACAAACAAAGATAGTATGTGCATTAAAGGTATAAAAATTATATTTCGTGAAACTTTTAATTGATATCTTCGAGCATTATATTAGAATGGGATTATATTTGAAATACTTACCTAAATAATTCATTTCATTCGACTTTCTACAGTATTTTGAATTTGGCTGGTTTGAAGGACTGGACATAATATTACGCTTTTTTCCTCTTTTATATACTGTAACAGTGTTAAAACAATGGCAAGAAAATCGATTAAGTGAATAAGACAATATTGCGTTTTATTAAGTTACAATTTGCAAACCTTTGGGTTCAATGGGCTTAACATTCATCGATGATTTTATTTCCGAAACATTTGTAAGTAGAGTTTTCTTTTTGAATTCTCTTTCAATTGCAGCAGCTTTTTCTTCTGGTTCGACATCAGTCTCTGTTGTAAACGCGTAACGTTGATTCTGTGCTAATCTTAATTTCTTAAGTGCGTCAGTATAATTTCCTGTTGATACAAATATTATAAATATTAATTTTTAATTAATACGTAAATCAATACATCGTATAGTTGTAGAAAGAATTAGTATATTTATATAGTATACATATATATCAATAAATTAAATTATTTAATTATAATGATTAAATTAATTAATTTTTAATTCAGTAAATTTTATGTCGTATATACATGAACAGAAGAAGTATAATTAATTTTCACTGTAATTTATATTAAGGTATTAGATTTGATAAAGCGTATTGTGTATACTTACTTCCTCGAGCAATAACTCTCACACGGTATACGGGCCATTCTGCTGGTGCATCAGCATTGTTTTCGACTAAGTTTTCTATTTCTTTGAAAACTTCTTCATTGTACGGGGGTGGTTTGAATTTAGCTTCCATAAATTTTTTTTTTTTTTCATTAAAACTGAGCCACTTCAATGGAACGATGTCAATTGTTCTTGACGAAGGCCTTCCTCGTTTGACAAATTCAACGACATCGTACAAGTAGTCATCAAAATCATCGCTTGATGAACTATTCATCTCAATACGAAAAAATAATCTTTGGAAGTTTTTCAACCTTCAATACTAGAATCATTGCACACAAAAATTTAATTGCTTTCATAAAGTTAAATATTTTTTAGTATATATATTTTAAAGTTTATTTTCAGGAAATTTTGTCACACAGAATTTACATATAATATAATGAAGAGGATTCCTTCATTTGCGAACGCGAAAAAATCGTTTTTTCAAGAATTTTTTCCGACGAATGTAGAATGTTTGTAACTTTACCAAAGAAATGTTTCAATAAATTTACAACCTCAAATCCACCGATAATATGGTATCTCAGCGGGTTTATCCCATATTAAATAATATTTCCAATTTTTTAATAATTTTGTATAAACCAAATTAACCGTGGCTTTTAGGCGAACAAAAATAAAATGTAGAATATATTTTGACCTTACTTTTCTTGCAGCAAACTTTTCTTGAATTTTTCTACGCTTCTATATAGCACGACACACTCACGAAGAAAAACAAACGATCGCGACATTGACCGCGTTCAGCAGACACAACCATACAGCGCGACCACGCACGCTCACGAAGAAATTCAAACGATCGCGACATTAGCAACATAACGAGTTTCACCAGAAAATGTAATGGGTGCGTTCAGGGCCGATTTTATCGTCTCCGATTAACTCACTCTTCGGCTCTTTCTAATAAGGGGGACAGAAAGAGATGAAGAGTAAGTTTAATCGGAGGATCAAGTTAATCGGAGACTGTGAAATTGGCTCTCAGCAGAACAAACCGCTCAGTAGCAATTGAATGTGATTGGCTCTTACTTTTAAGCCCAACAAATCAACGTAGCGTGTTGATAAGACGACACTCAACAGTTGTGTCTGCTGCACACGGCCATTATGTAATTAATAGAATTATAATATATATATATATATATAATATATAAGTAATTAATATATGTACCTACTATTGTAATAGTTCGTCAGTAACCACTCTAGTTCACTAGTACTGATGGCCCAAGGAACTGCGCGACCCCTGCGCCCGAGCTCACTGCGTACGTGCTTTCTGCCACACGACTCCCCTCTCTTCCTACCATACACATACAGGGCCGTCTCACGCCCTTACTTGCCGACCGCGTTCACTACACTACCATAATAGTCTCTCCATCGGTGTTAATATACATTCCTGAGAAATTGTGCTTACATTTGGTGTAAATATCCTACTGCAAATCTGCAATTTTGTAAGTGTGGTTTAAAGTTAAGAACTAAGTGCATAAGTTTACACTTAATTTGATTTATTGGCGCACTTATTTCAAATTGTTGGTTTTCGGTTTCAATTTCCCACATGTCCGTTACACTTGAATCCGATGGATATTAATAAATGCTCCTTTTCAACGGTATCACATTGCCTGCAACGTTCAGCTCATCGTTGCGTTTTGTTCTAATAAATTTTGTTATTTTCAAAACAGTTATGTCATCCCGTAACAGGACCATATCATTTGGTGGTTTTGTTTTCAATAATGCACCTTTGTATGTCACTTCTAAAATTGTATTGCCTTTTTCACGATATTCAACTATACTTGGTATTGTAGGCTTCAGGGTGTTTTGCATTCCGCTTTTTTCATGAATCCGACGGCATAATTGAGCCAACGGACGATTTGGTGAGCGAAGTACTTTCTTAATCATTCCTAAACAGTTCTCAAATGAATACGCACTAATGTTTATTAAAGTGCTGTTCATGCTTCTTACATCATCAGCCATATGAATTAAGTTGTGTACGTTAATGACAGCAAACTGTTCACCATAAATTTCTTGAGACGATGCGCAGAAAGATCTAAGGTATTCTTTTGCGTTTTCCACATACATTACTGCTTTACTTTCAGTGCATAGTAATCGGCAGGCCATGTGTAATAATAAAAAATTATTATATTCCGTTTTTCTTAAAAGGTCTTTTAAAACGATTGGACCAATATATAATAGAAATAGCATGAACTCTGTCGCTTTCCATTTACACAAAGTATCGACGTCTCTCGGCTTTCTTTGAAAATCGTTCGGTACGAATAAACGTATAGTTTGCAATCTTCGAGATAATTCTAATTTGTATGCTGAACTGATTTTAGATTTTGTATTGCTTGTCCAATATTCTAGCAACCTTTTCATCACACCAAGGCAACCTAAATGCATAAAATCTAAAACAAAACAATGGACCATATTTATTGGTGGATCGATAAGTAATAAAGGTGTCGCATTTTTGTGATGATGTGGATCTAAAAAGCTTCGAAATGTTTCATCAGTTCGTTCTGGAGAGTCGATGCTTGAAATGACTGTTACTCGATTAACTTTTTTACCAATTGCAGTACATCGCTCGCAACAATTGAATCCTGTGTGGCTTACAGTAGACTTTATAAATGACCTAGCAGGTGTGTCACAGATAAAACATTTAATTTTAACTTTATAATTTTTATTGTCAATATTAAAACCGTTCGTTTGAAGTATGTTGATCTCTGTTATAAATTTTTGTAAAAAATCTGTCAACAATTTAGGTTTAGAATTGCCAGCATATATTGCAATTGGAAACGGCTTATATATCATTGGCTTGTAATCGACTCGACACAAAATTGGCCAAAATTGTTTCGCAGCTGATTTAAAAAGTGGTATTCCATCAATATTAATTTGTAAATTAATTATTTCATTGTTGATGTGTAATTCTGTATTAATGATATTTATCAGATTTTTTTCTATTCCCAGGTAAACAAATTCCCCGACTGATCCATCGGCATCCTGTATTTCTTCGATTTTGTATTTAGCTGATGTCGTTCCAATTAATGTTTTCGTACATTTCGGTAAATTTGGCATCAATCGTGGCCTTAAAATATCAAGTAACATATCTGCGTGTGCGTGTGGAACTTGACAATTAATAATCCAATCGCGTAACTTTACCACCTCATTTTCGGGTTCATTCTCATTGCCTCCAATCTCTTCGTCTTCTGTTTCATTTTCATTAACTTCATCGTCATCTGAAGCATTTTTTTCGGCTTCAACATCTTCATCGTCATTTGTACTTTCATCGGTTTCAACCTCTTCGTTAATTATATTTTCATCGGCTTCAACTTCATTTTCTCTTTCATTTTCATAATTTTCTACCATGTGTAAATCACTCTCGGACTTAGAATTTTCATGTGTTTCGGCTTTTTCGTATGTACAGTCATTACTGGTAGTACGATAACAATTATCGATGGTATTACTATTTTGCACATCATTGTTAACCTCACTATTGGTTTTCATTATTAGACACACTCTTTTTTCTAATTTTTTTCTCGCGTAATACTTTCGTTTCTTCAACAATCGTGAGGACGTCCATGTATCTTCGATGTCACTCATCTCAAAACTACAATTGTGATCACTAATTAAGAAGACAATTTATACAAAACAATTCAGGAAAACTTACACAATTATTTAATATATGTCAGAGATTTAACGGCGAAGATTTAACAGAGTTTAAACTTACAATCAGACACCGACTGTTTACACCATGCATACTTGTCCGTCATAAATAATTTATAACTTTGTTTTCGCCCGTCCTCGCGCGGTCGTGTATTTTGTTTATAACTATCCTTGTTTTGACTTACGAATCTTTGACACGCCGTCTCACTTCGTTTCCAACTTGCATGCGTGAGACTTTATTTTATACTTTTTTAATTTCCGAAATGTGCGAATTCATCCTTTCTCCGGCTCGAAAGATTTCGTCACTTTTAAATACACTTTTTAGTTTTATTTGCGCACCACGTTCCGCGCCTGACTTGCATTCGCCGTTAAATCTCTGACACTTTAATTCACGAGTCTAATTATATTATTATTTAATTTAAATGATGCGTATTATATATTATATGTATATTGTACACGTAAATTTTATCTTGGGGAATACTAGGTAAATTTCAGGATTATATTCTGGACCTATTAGGGTATTTAAAGCTAGATTTCCAATCCAGGCCCCATAGTTTCATATCTAATTTGAGAAAAATCTGTCAGTGGCAATCTAGGACCTATGTAGATTTTCCCGACTATTTTTTCTCTCGGTAAAGTCAAGGTAAATTTCTAGGGTGTATCCTGGACCTAGACGGATATTCCAAACTGGATTTTTCTACACAGGCCCTGTATTTAATCTCGGCAAATCGAGGCAGATTTCTACCTGGGTACTATTTTGTTATAATTTTAATACGACAATATGTGAAAGCAAATACTTATTTCAATTTAGCAGTTGCCAAACGGCTTGTTTTCATCCTTGATTAGGCACTGATTCAATTTGACATACGTGAATTACCCAAACAAAAGGGGAGTGTTCGATATGTCTTACAAGTCTATTCTATTACAAACGCTCTCTTATTGAAAAACATTTTTATTTTAATGTCGCAAGAATTTTCATGATACCTATTTTTCTCGTTTTTGATGTCATCAATTTAAGATGACTGCAGCGAGTGAACAGGAACCTTATAACTTGTGAATGAAATACAATGTCTGAAAATATTCACATCCTTTTTTCCTTTATAAATCTGCAGTTGTCATCTGTCAGTTAGATATAACTTCAACATGTACAG
This sequence comes from Temnothorax rugatulus, assembly GCA_035220575.1. NCBI lineage: Eukaryota > Metazoa > Arthropoda > Insecta > Hymenoptera > Formicidae > Temnothorax > Temnothorax rugatulus. The sequence continues at coordinate 19,793 of JASTWL010000891.1, read as the reverse complement.
CTAACAGTTAACTGAAAATATCGCGTGTTTATTATTCCCGTTCCGAGTATAAAAATCTTTTTACACTGGTACACAATAAAATGACAAAAAAGCAGTTCCTGCAGATTTTGTGGTATCAGTAACTTTAATTAGAACGAACTAATTAGTAAATAAAAGAAGGAAATATCATGTATAATAAATACGGAGTGTTAAAAGTATAAAAGACATTGCTCTGTTCAAATCTCATAATAAAATTTGTAACTTTGCAATTTATTATGTAATTATAGCTTGGTCCTGTATCAATATAATCATTATCGAGATATGTATTCCGAAAAACGACTTTACCTGTGCTTTAATCACTTATCTCGATTACACTTGTATACTCACATACATATGTAATAATTTTTAACAAAGTATGTGAAGCATACATAAATATACCTTTAACCATCATTACATATATATGTAAAATATACTTACGATATCAAAATGCAAATAAGTTTCAATCTCGGCCCAATAGCTTCCAAAACAAAATCACCATAAGTTTTTTGCATTCCGTACATAAATTACTGTCTTATATGCAAATAGCACAAACATATTATTTATTTATGTTTTAAAAATATTTTCCCAGTTTCTAAATTCAATTTTCCTGAAAAAAATAAACTTACTCTTATGCTTTCGATTTAATATTTCTGGTTATATTATATATTTAATAATAGTAGAGGAAAGTCCCTTATTATAAGATAGGGATCCTAATATGAGATGGCGGGGTTTTTTCATGGTGGAATCAACAGATGGGGTCTATATAGGGCCTTTTAGCTTAATATTATCTCATATTAGGATCCTGTCTCATAATAGGGGACTTTCCTCTATTATTTAATAAAAGTATATATTTTTGGTCATATCTTCATACATGTAATTTTTTTATACAAGCAATGTACAAGTTTCCACTTGCACGCTTAAAAACTATGAGGAAGCAATGTACAAGTTTCTATTTGCACATTTAAAAACTATGTGGAAGCAATGTGCAAGTTTCTACTTGTTTTATAATTAAGATAATACAACAACACATTTGAACTCGATACTGATATCATCAGTTGTGACATTAAAGTTTGTATCTGATAAATGCAATAGCATAAAGACATTTTAATTGAGGAATTATCTTATGTATGTATTCGCGCATCTACCTTATACACATATAACTTTATTAGTACCTATTGCGAATCCATTGTCAGCAAATTTTTAATCACATGTTTTTATTTATTGTTGATTTATTATAATTATATCGAATATTCGTGTAAAAACAGTACTCGATATTATTATCGAATATAATATTTCATATTTATTTAAATAATACTATTATATTATTTATTAAATAAATATATATTTTTATATAAAATAATATATCAAAGTAAAACACATCTTAGCATGTTAAATTTATATTAATGCATGTAATCTCATTGTATCCAGTAGAATCTGGTGTACATATATTATCTGTTTATTCTACTATATTTTTTTTTCAAAGAAATAAAAAATTGTCCCTTAAAACATCAATTGTCTTTTAAAATTTAGTTTTAAGATATATAATTATACATATAATTATATACATACATTTTTAAATACATTGCTTCTTAATTGGAGGCAAATGTCGTGATATAATTAGCACTAATTATTTGCCTGCAAAAAATTATATAATGGGAATTATGTAGATGTTTCGTGTATGTTAGTGGTGTTAGAAATCTTCGGCCATCGAAATGAAGATACAAGTCGATTCGGCTCCGGTAACTAAACCGAAAAGACTAAAAATTGTATAATGCGACGCATATACCTATACATATGCATGCCGTAGCTACAGTTGTTTTGAGGTAAAGAGGCAAAGAGTGGAGTAAAAAAAATGGAGTAAATAGATGTCTTAATCGATCCCCTTAGGGTTACAATTATCATCCATCACTACCCTTCTCCTCTCACTTAAAACTTTGTACCAACGGCTTAACGTCTTTTTCCGAAAGACGGAGCCCAGTTTGCTCCGCACAAGAATCTTTCTCGCACGGAGGGCCCAGCTTTCGGAAATAAATTCCATGTTTACATGCTCTAGTGGACTCGAACCTGGTTTCTCAGATTACGAGTTTGGCGCTCTACCACTAGACCACACTGCCGCCTTCAGATAAGAGGCAAAGAGTGGTGCCAACAATTTCCAAGCACGTTCAACAAGACAACGCGAAAGCAGTCTGTCCCAGTGTCGGATTGACCAGAGATAATGTCGGCGTTATTCGTGCTTTGATTCCATCATTTCTATCGGCAATTCGATTGTCAGTGAGTGCTTGACAAGCGCCTTGCGACCGTAAAATCCATTCTTTTCGATAAAAACTAGCATCGCGCACTTCTGAAATATGTATACATCTTATATACAACATAATCTCGGAATTATATTTATACGGTAATTTTATTTTAATACGTAGCAGTGACGTAGATTAGGTGTGACATTGATGACCGCGGTGCCACCAACGTATCAGCACAGGAATCCGAGGCGTTATCATTCAAATTAAATACGGGAATCCCTGTTGTACGAAAGGGAATATTGTGCACGCTATACCGGCTAGGTTCCGGTCTTAGCTTTTCTACAATATTTTTCGTTTTGTTTCTCGCGAGCGAGAACGAGAACGCTTTCCACGATTCCACAACCAATTTAAGGCGCGTCTTTTTCGGTAGTCGCGTGGCCTTATCATTGAAGCCAGTATCTATCTGACTGATCGTCAGAGTGTCATAAAATCAACGAAGATAAACGATAATGGTTTGATCGGAGTCCGCTCTTGTTCAGATTGCATCCTGCGTGCCCGCAGGACGGTGCATCCTCCAACTGCTGGTGGTATTAACGACGTGTCGAAAATTGTTAGGACCAGATTAAATGAAGCTTTTCATTCCGCGAAGCGCTTGTCACGATAATGGCTCCATGTGATTATAGATTGAGTGTAAATTTAGTGTTGGCAAAGTGATCGCCGCCAGCGCGAACGATGAATTGTGCAAGGTAATTTTAGAAATAAGTATATGAATCAGTCAATCTTTAATTTAACGGATAATGCAGATTATCGCCGACCGGCTGCGCCGATTTGAAATACTGATCATGAGTGATGTTTCTTGATTGAGCTTGTCTTTTATTTTACCTAGTTTTCGATACAATATATGTTAAAATATGTACTTTTATGATAAACTTTGTTTTTACAGTTGATGTTCTAATTTGTCAAGCTAATGTCCGTTCTAGACTGGAGGATGATCCTATTTGCGGCTCATCCTAGTGAGTAGTGTAGACGGATAAAAATCATGGATAATGAATGATTTTTATCTGTCTACACTACTCACTAGGATGAGCCGCGAGTAGGATCATCCTTCAGTCTAGAACGGGCATAAGGCATGACGAACTGTTATAGGTACCTACTGCGATCGGCGGATGTCAATAATTTTAACTGATAAAATGTGACGCCATCACTAATTAAAAATTTGTCACTGTGATGTAGATAAGCAAAATATGATTGATCAGTCAGATTGAACGCAACTTATTCCGCAGTAAAATATTTTGAACAGCGAAGATATGATATTATGACGTTCAGTTTATGCTAGTATAATCGATGTCCATAATTTGTTTATAAAGAAATCAATTCGTTGTAGACGTTCTGCTTCTTATGAAAGATACTCATCGTTTTCTCTTCGCCGTTCTTTTATCATATACATACATTCTATTCGAAACATATACTATTTTAACTGGCGAGAATCTCCATGATTTGTAAAAACGGAGTTTAAATAATTAATATTATTATTATTGAGTTATATACATATAGAACAATAATTGTACTGGAAAATTTTTGAATTGCTCTCAACGGTTTATTTCTAAAGTAACGATGTAAGATAAAAGATTAGACGCAAAAAAAGTACAATGGCGTACATGACCCAAACGGTATGATTTTTAGACATTTTATGAAGAATTTGTCCACTGAATTAGCAATGCACATCGGATATATTTACTGTACGCATATCATTTTATCGATTTATAATAATTAATAAATATCCGCTATGTGTAAAATGCATAAATGCGATTTACACCGTATGCAGCACGCATAACGTTATATAGTTCTTTTTGTTTGGTTAACGGAGGAAGTTTGAATAAATTTGCCATACCAGATAGTATTTGACTTATCGAATTTTATTTTTAATCTATTTAAGCTTCTTATCAATTATTTTAATTTATTTAAGCTTCTTATCATTGCCGTTTATCGCAGTGTTGCTCCACGATCACTGATTTTATTAATTTGTGCATTTACGTTTTGTCAACATAATTTTCTTGATTAAAGCATTCTATTGCTCTATGAAATAAGGATCCAACAGGCACATCCGACAGCCGTCGATTAAAAACGCACTGTTACAATCCTCATCGATTTTATTCAACATAGTAATGACCGGTTTCATCAATTAGTAAACCTTAAGCACGATTCAGTATATATCTAAGTTTTTTTGTAAATCTTACAAAAAGAACTCGAAAACGTAGTAATTCTTTTTAACTAAACAAAATTTATATCCAAATGAAATTGCAGATCTGGCAAGAATGTTCACTCGAGTGCTTTGAATATATCAAACGACGATCTTTGGAAAAATTTTCAAGATAAAAGTAGTTTTTCGCAAACTGTTAAACTGTTAAAAGAATCATTATACAAAAACTTCTTTAACTATAACTGGCAAATTTATTAATAATTACACTAAAGAATATAGTTCTCACAAAGACATTCGACAGGTCATGAGAATATAAAATATACATATAAATTAAATAATGTAAAAGAGCGTGTTATACGCAACCGAGGTGTGCTCCCTAACACGCTCTTTTACATTTAATTTATATGTATATTTTATATTTTACTGAACGCACAAAACATTCTTCAGTATCTGACTTGCGGGTACATTGTCATAACTTGTTGAATGTCTTTGTGAGAACTATATTCTTTAGTGTAATTATTAATAAATTTGCCAGTTATAGTCAAAGAAGTTTTTGTATATTAATATTTATTCACTGGGGCAGAAAATTTCCTATCAATTGTTTAAAAAATCCTATACCCGAGAAAAAATGATTAGATATAATCACATATGATTATATAAAATCGACATTAGATATAATTAGATATAAAAAATGGCCCGATATAATTGTATATAATTGTATATAATTATATATAACCACATATAATTATATAACCATATATGGTTATATATAATTGTATGTGGTTATATGCAATTATATACAATTATATCGGGCCATTTTTTATATCTAATTATATCTAATGTCGATTTTATATATAATCATATGTGATTATATCTAACATAATAAATATTTTATATATATTAAAAAAGAATTTTGTTAACTTCGATTAAGGAATAAAGCATTGATAAATTAAGTGTATATTTTTTCAAAAGCTAGAATCAAAAGTGAAATGATTTACATATAACTTAGCGCTGCTTGGCGTGAGATACTGCCGTGTCTCTTGATACCATTCTTATACCACTGTTTGTCAAATTTTAAATACGAGAAATAAATCCTATCGGATGCCATCTATCGGATAATCCAAATTTAAGTTTATATATGGTTATATATAATCATATATAATCTACATGGATAAATGCTTAATTCTTATATATATATATATATACTTTATATATAAATTATATGAACTTATATATAATCATGTCAAAATGTATGTGAAACTTTATATATATATATTCAATAGGATTCGTTTCTCGTATTTAAAATTTGACGGACAGTGGTATAAAGACGGTATCAAGAGACACGGCACTGTCTCATGTCAAGCAGTGCCAAGTTGTAATATATGCATGGAATAAATCATTCCACTTTTGATTGTATAGCTTTTGAAAAAATATACATCTTAATTTATCAATGCTTTATTATCGAAGTTAAGGGGATCCTATAGTGGCAGTAGTTATCGACATTCTTTTTTGAAAGAAATCTTTGAATTGGCTTTACAGAATTGCAAATTTTTTTTTATAGAATTAAAGTACGCACAAAAATCTACGCTGGGGCACAGGATTTTATATCAGAAACGAAAAAAAAATTAAAAATTTGGGCTGTCACCTGACGACAATATTTGCTTAAACAAAAATACTGCAGTCTATATATACAAAATGATTGTGAGCCAGTGTAGGGACAACATGTAGGAACAATATCGTGCAAATAGAACCAAGAATACAAGCCTACAAAAGAAGATTTTTTGTTAGGAATGCAATATAACCTATAACCTTGTCTATCCTTGTCTATTATCATTGTCTATACAAGGACAGATATAGAATTCGGTCGGTAAATACTGCCACTATAGGAGCCCCTTAACAGCCCGGGAAAAAAGATTATATATAATTATATATAAATTATATAATTATATAAATATATATGATTATATATAATACAATCATATATGAATTTTGTCTCTATATGATCATATATAATTATATATAATTATATATAAGCATATATGAACATATATAATGATATTATATATATGTAAATATATATATAGATTATATATGACCATATATAGTCAATATATATTAAAAAAGAACTGTTAACTTCGATAATAAAGCATTGATAAATTAAGATGTATATTTTTTCAAAAGCTGTAGAATCAAAAGTGAAATGATTTATTCCATATAATATAACTTGACACAGCTTGACGTGACACAGTGCCGTGTCTCTTGATACCTTTTTTATATCATTGTTCGTCAAATTTTAAATACGAGAAACGAATCCTATTGAATGCCATCTATTGGATAATCCGAATTTAAAGTTTATATATGATTATATATAATCATATATAATCTACATGGATAAATGCTTTTTATATATGATTTATATATAAATTATATGAACTTATATATAATCATGTCAAATTGTATATGAAACATTTATATATATTTAAATATATTTTAATCGTCTGTATAATTATATATAATCATATATAATCATATATAATCATATACGGTTATATATATACTTCCATAGGTATATGTACTTATATGTATCCATACATGAGTGCATATATGATCTATTGTTCATATCTACCCGGGAAAAAAAAAATTATATATAATTATATATAAATGATCATATGTAATTATATATGAAAATTGGCACGATATAATTTTATCTGATTATATATAAAGATATATAATTTTACAAATTTTTATATAATTTTATGTAATTATATATAACTTTATATTAAGGTTTACTTTCAAAGGATTATATATTATTATATAAAATTATATATAATTTTTGCATTATTTTGCATCAATTAAGACAGTGTTGGGTGACTCTTGCGTTGTGTTGCTGACAAAGATATGTCTCGCAGATGTCATGACTTTACTTCGCAGAAGGCCTGTTTATATTAGCCCCCAACTGAAATTTACTTACGAGTTAGTCTTACTATTATGCGCCGCCTAGTGGCGTCGTTCAAACTATCACGGAAAGATGCGCTACCATGCATCTTTCTTAACTGCATGTACATTTATTTCTATATCTTTGACAGATAAAATTATATATGATTATATATAATTATATAAATTTATATATTTTAGGATTTACTTATTTAGAAAAATTCTATATTCATTTATATAAAAATATATTAATATACATAATTATATAAAATTATATATAATTTTACGTGAGGAATCAGATATAATTTTATATAATTATATAGAAAAATATATATTTTATACAATTATATATTTTAATATATATGCTTATATATAAATATATATAAATATATATACTTATATATAATTATAAAAAATTTTATGTAATTTTATATAAGAATCCAGATATACTTATATTAAATTATATTAAAAAATACATACTTATATATAATTACACATAATTTTATATGTTTATATATAGTTATATATAATTTTTTTTTCCTGGGTAGTTATATTTGGAATTATATATGCCCATATATAATGATATATGGACCCATATATAATTTTATATAAAGCACCAAATTTCATATATAATCACATATAATCATATATATTTATATATAATTATATATAATTATATATAATCTTTTTTTCCCGGGAGTTCTTTTCCAATATATATTGACTATATGGTCATATATTTATATATAATTATATATAATTTTTTTTCCCGGGTACGCACACATGACCTGCAGTATTATTTTATAATACTAAATTATATAATATTATGTAACGAATTTTTGAATTTAATATCTATAATATATATAAAAACGATTCAAATAAAATTTTAAATTTAGGATTAAATATCTGCAGCATATATGATGACTTGCGAATCTATATCTATACAGATATAGTGCTATATCTGGTTGTACATAGGACAAGATTAGGCATATTAATATATCTGGCTATATATGACTTCATATATAGTTGTATATAATACTATATCTAGTTATATGTCGGGTGCAGTACTCACATATCATCATATCTGGCTTTACATACATTTATATACGATTAGATATGGTGCTATATCTGGTTGTATATAGCGCCAGATTAGTCACATTAATATATCTGGCTATATATGACTGCATATATAGTTGTATATAATACTATATCTAGTTATATGTAGAGTGCACTACTCACATATCATTATATCTAGCTTCACATAAAATTATATACATTTATATACAAGTAGATATGGTGCTATATCTGGTTGTATGTGGGACCACTGATTGCACATGTGGCCATGTATAATTAGATATGACCCCATATAAAAACATATATAATTATATATAATTATATATATACCAGATATAATTATATATGATTATATCTAATCATTTTTTCCCGGGTATTAATAAAAAAGAGTTACGTTTCCAAACTGATCTTTCCCTTGTTATCTGATATGAGAGAAAGATGAGACAAAGAATTAACCCAGACTGTTACAGTCTAATGGTGAAAGAGGATCTCGTAGCGACCTGACGCGAATATAGATGTCTAAAGACTCTCTAACAGCTATTTCTCGACGAGCATATTCTGCTGCATGCGGCGTATCGCATTTATGACGTATCCGATGTAAAGAAGGTGAATTTTTCGCGTAGCTCATGGATACGGTGGCATTGGTGCAACAGCAACAGCAAGCGCTCGACGGTGATCACCAGGGTAAGAGAGAGCAGGACCACGTGAATGGTACTGTTGTGTCTGCCGAGAGTCACGCGGTCGACAGGTTTTCCGGCGAGACTGAGTGCTCGGCGAGGGAAACCGCTGTCGTCACTCCGAGCAATGGTAGCATTGGGTATTCCTCTACACAGTGCAGTGACGTGGACGACGACGACGACGAGGAAGAGGAGACGGATGTCGAAGAAGGCGGCTGGATCACGAATCTGCCGGTATCGTCGACCACCGTTCAGCGGCAACCAGCGGTCGCCACCACGAATGGCAATGTCGTCCTACCGAACGCTGATCAGCCGACTTTCGACAATGTTCGAGTGCAGAAATCGAAGAATGTGCGTCTGGTTAACCAGACCTGCTACAATGGTCCTTTTACTTTAAAGCAGTTCGTTTACACGAATCCTACTCCGAATCAGGATGCGAGAAAACGTGACGCCAGCAGCGGCTCGACGAGTAAAGACAACGAAGCTCCAAACGGATGCATCTTTCCGCAAAATACTAAATTAAATAAAGGTAATAGTTAATCGTGCAACGCAATAGATTGTTTAGGCCCGTTGCTTTTAATAGTTTTTCTATACTTGTTTCTTTTCGTATGTTTAAGCCGGATATCGTAAAATCGTCGGATAACTAAAAGGAACAGATCTCTCATAAGTTTCAACAACAATTTTATATAAAATACAGTTTTATATAAAAAATTATAAATCGCGACCTTCAAAACTGAATTATAATATAAATATGCTAAGTATATTATAAATTGAATATAATGTAGATACTTTTTATCGATATCATCGCAACAAGACATTACTCTAATATCTTTCCTTATAAAAGAAAATATACTCCGTCTTAAAAATTTTTAATACATTAGTAGAACGCAATGATTACTTGGTAAATTCAGAGACATCATAGAATCAAATTTTTTTCTCTACGTTTTACATTTAAACATTTCAACACTTTGTATTGCGTACTTATTCAGCCACGAATGACTAATCGATTTGACGTCAATCTAATGCCGATACACTAATAAGTAATCGATGTCAAAAACTTTATTTGAATCGCAAAAAATACCTTTTAGTACATGCCTTTTTATCTAGAAGGAAACTATTTACAAACTTTGATCGAAACCAGAGCATGTACGTTTTCGGAAGAACAGTCGATATGTCACAAATATCATTAACTACTTCGACTAATGGTCCTGTCACAACTATTCCAGAATATAGTTTTAATATCGACGATATTTTAGATTGAAAATTGTTACACTGTAGTTGCGCCACAAGAATTAAAGCTAAATATAAAAGAGCTATTTTTATCTCACAATATATATGTGTCACGCTATCTGACATAGATTGGCAAGATATTGCATGCCGCAAATTGTTTACTCGATTGTGAATAAACTAGCAGAAAAGTGACATCAAACAAGAATTATAATGCTTTACGTGAGGGACTTAATTAATGTAATTATAATACTCCTTTCGTACACAGTGCTACACTTTATAATAATTGCGAATGAATTTCATCAAACGATATTAAGTAGCTCGTAAAACTGTCGTTCTAATATAGCTTTTTATAATTATTTTAGTGACGCAATGGCTCTGGACGTGGAAATGGCATACGGCTTTATCGTGCGTTCTAGCTTTAATACTTCTGGGTATTATAGTGTTCATAACTGTATATTTTATTCGTCAGCCGGACGCATCGACCCCAACGCCCGCACCGACCACACCGTTTACACCGACCACACCTCCCACAACACCCACACCAACCACACCAACCACACCAACCACACCAACCACACCGAAGGGTAATTGTCCAGAAAATATTTTGTTATGCAAGCGCGACACAAAGCAAATGGTATCTTATCACAATTGCAAGCTTAAAATCTGTCTTTTATATGTATTTGTATATTTATTCCATTTATTCGTCTACTTAAAAGCATGTCTTTTTTTACTTTCCACGAGTCATATATTTTAAAACTTTTTGCATTCTTACATATGAGAGTAATATTTTAGATTTTAATGTTAAAGTTAACATATGCGTCTGATTAAGATTGCCAAATTCGGTGTTAAATTAAGGAGTTTCTAACTATAAATTTGTCTGCATGGTATAACTTGAATTTTTTGTACGATATGTATTTTATTTTCATGACTTGCAGGTATTAACGGGAGCATTGTCGAGAGAGACGAATGGGGTGCACGGCCTTCGAAATCCCTAAGAAAAATAAAGCTGCCAGTACCATATGTAATTATTTGTCACACTGAGACAAATTTCTGTACCACGCAACCAAAGTGTGCAAACGAATTGAGAATTATGCAGGAAAATCACATGGAAAATGATTATATGGATATCAAGTACAATTTCCTCGTCGGAGGCGACGGCCTCGCATATGTTGGCAGAAACTGGGATTACATCGGTAGCCATTCATTAAACTATGACGTCATAAGTATCGGTATTGCGTTCATCGGTAATTTCACTTCGGTTGTACCGCCAAAAACGCAATTACGTGCCGCGCAAAAGCTCATAGAGTTCGGCGTAGGAACCGGAAAAATTGCGCCTGATTATATACTGTTAGGTAATCGACAAGTTATGAACTCTGAGAGTCCTGGAGATGCCTTATATAATGAAATTACAAAGTGGCCTCATTGGTCATCCAAGCCCTGACCAGATAGCTTGAAAATTCAACTTGTGAATGGAATACAATGTATGAAAATATTCACATCCTTTTTTCCTTTAAATCTGCGGTTGTCATCTGTCTATGTCAGTTAGATGTAATTGCAACATGTAGCAGATAACAGTTAACTAAAAATATCGCAGATCTATTATTTCCGTTCCGAGTATAAAAATCTTTTTACACTCGAATACAATAAAATGACAAAAAAGCAGTTTCTGCAGATTTTGTGGTATCAATATTAGTAAATAAAAGAAGGAAAGGTCATGTATAAAAAATATTGAGTGTTGAAGATACAAAAAACATTGTTCTGGTCGAACCTCATAATAAAATTGGTAATTATGCAATTAATTATGTAATTAGTTTCGCCCTATATTAATATAACTATCGAGATATATATTCCGAGAAATGACTTCACCTGTGCTTTAACCGCTTCTCTCGATTATACTTGTATACTCACATACATATATGTAATAGGGAAGACCAGGGACAAACGTAACAATTTTCTCATTTGTGTTGATATCTTCGATTTGCTGGTTTATATATAAACCTTTTCTCTTTCATAAGGTAAAGACATTTTTACTTACATTATGGTATAGATAAAATTTATCCACATTTTATAATTACGTAGAAAAATTAAATTTTACAAAGATCGAGATTTGTTACGATTGTCCCTACTCCTAGGGCTGGTTGTAACAGAGCTGAAGATTTAGTTTAACAAGGTAAAATAAAAAAAAATAATATCAATGTAGCGAAATGCTTTGGTTCTTAAAAAACTTTTTTTCAAATAGTTCTGGACATTTTTAATTATTTTAAACAGACGTTGCTAAACCTCTACTTTACTTTGACCGTATGTTATGTTATGGCATCGACACAATAGACACACAACTTCTCATGACAAAGCTTCAGTGGTGAAGGAGGAGTTTAAAAGACATTATATAACAGCAGATAGATACGTACATGAATATTATTTTTTTTTAGTAATCGCGTTTGTTACGTTTATCCCGCGTTACTTTTGTCCCTGGTCTCCCCTAATTTTTAACAAAGTAGGGGAGACCCGGACGTTGTCGTCACTACAATTATCTCGAAATCTGTATGTTGTGTGAACTCGCCATTAATATTGTAAAATGTAACACTACTTATGGTGCCTATGTGACCAACGGAGTTTAGTGAGATTATATGCCATGTTATGATTTTCATTAAGGCAAACGTGTTTTCGGAGTAAAATTAAATCAAAAGTAAAATTTTTTGCACGTCAAAAATTTTAAATATTATTTTCTCTCCGAATCTCGGGATAAGTGATTCTGAAGAGTAATGCATGCTGAACACGAATCCAGTGAATTTTTTTTATTTTCGTTGATTTTTAATATTTCATGAGCGATCAAACTTAAAATCTGTGTCCGGGGCGAAGTCATCACCTAGCCATATCATGGAGGTTTTGGGCGAAAATTAAAGTCAAAGAAGCAGCAGTGGTCGAATTCCGGCGAGGACTTGAATAATATGTGCTGCGTGTGCTCAGAGATGACTGAATAAAGCTGACGAGAAACAGTGCATTTTGTGTGAGCGTATAGGGCACATAAGTGTGTGCGCTTTTCTTGTAATTATTTTCCGCCATCGTATTTTTAATTAATGTTTCCATTTTTCTATTAAAAAATAATTAATAAAATATATTCTAATCATTTTTTATGATCAAAATGATGAATTATCATTTAAAATTCAGTCCGAGAATGGAGTCACGACTCCGCCCCGGCAATTTTAACATTTCAATTTTTGCACTTTTGTCGTTTTCACTCTATACGAGTTGAACAAAGCCACGTAGACCAAAAATGTCCTTATAAATTGTGTAGCCAAGGGTTCACTCTTTACAACAGAATACCAGATTTTACTAAAATTATATTTATTTTGTTGTTAAAGATCGACACCGAAAAAATAGTGGCGACTTCGCCCCGGTCTCCCCTGTATAAAGCATGCACAAATATACCTTTAACCATCATTACATATATGGGTGTTTCTACGTAAATAGCGTTTTTTACTGTCCAAGCTTGTTATATGTTCATGATTGAGAGGAGGGTAAGCAAGCGTTGTGAAAGTTCACTACTGCATCGTATTTGAAGTATCGCACAATAATCTGTTAATTGGGGAGTGGCTTATCCAATGGAAACATGCAGAAACTCCTAAAAATGTCAGTTACCTGGCCTGTCCATTGTCGAAAATTCTCTATTCCAGTTACACTTACTCCCTCCAATTGCAAACTCAATTGAAAATTCCCCATGTTCATTCAATCATAATATAGAACTAAGATTTTAACATTATTATTAAACATAAATCTCCCTTTGGAACCGAAAAAACCGGCTTCAAACTTGGTCCGGACATTTGGAGTGAAATTGCACATTTTGAATTTTACCGTGGTTCCGTCATGTTGCATCGATTCAATGGGACTCTCGTGTGGAGATTTCAAGAATTGGACATCAGGTGTGTTGTTTACATTGTTGGTGGTTGGTTGTTTTGAGTGTGATACAATCGTAATCGTGTATTTCACTGGAGAAAAGGTATGTCATAAAATTACGCGTCATTTGCCTGGCACATATTTTTTTATTTTATCGCAGTGCATTTTTCCTTCTAGTGGTAAAATTCTGATGATATTCGGTAGGCTAAACTTGATTTTCAATGGAAATTGGTTTACGTCAATTCAGGAGAAAGTGAGGTTAATTCAACCATGAAATGTCAGTCTACTGGCATGTCATTCACCTGGCCATTCATGGGTTTTTACCAATAAATATTGATTCAATGTTTCAAAAATGATTTTTATATTTACAGATGGGTAAAAAAGCGACTCCACGATGTGGAGCTCCACAAAATGTGTCAAAAATGAATGGTAAACCGGCATTTATCAAATTGAATTTTTTTGCTAATTGTGAATTTATCTCGGGAATAAGTAATTTTAGGAATTTTTTTGACATTTCCTCTCAAAATCACTCATTGTTGAGGTAATTCAATATTTTACTAGACATGCAAAGTCGACTCATTACCGCACTTTACCAGATCACTGATGAATAAGCCATTACTTTCAGGTTTTTGATGTTGTAGTACGCTGGCTTTCAGGGTATGTTTCTGCTTCTATATTCACTCAAAAACAGGAAAAAAAAATTTTTTTTAGGTATGTTTGAAATTGAAAGATTTGCAATCTGAAAAAACGCTATTTACGTAGAAACACCCATATATATATATATATACAGGGTGAATCTTAATGGTTGCACCAACTTTTTACCATGGGAGATGAGTTACCGACTGCAACTGTAATGAAACGACGATCCATAGGTGACAGCAGCTTGAATCGACCGCTTCAATCGACGAGTCCGAGGTGATGTACAGGCAAGTTAAAAACTGTGAACGTATATCGTACGTACATACGTACTCTTCTAATATATCCAACCGTCTTATGCATTTTTTTTTTTACATATAATTTTATTTAATTTAATAACATGATTTCTTATTATTCTCCATCTATGCGCAACGTATCTGCCGCATCTATCCACTACGTTTACGTGTCGTTTACGCGGAGTAAATTATCGTAAGTTACTACAGAAGTAACGCTCGCGTAAACATAGTAATAGAAAGAGATATCTTTTGTATCTGTTACTACGTTTACGCGAGCGTTACTTCTGAAGTAACTTATGATAATTATTCCTTCGCGTAAATGGGATTTTTCTTCGCGTAAACGGGATTTTGTAGTAACTTACGATAATTTACTCCGCGTAAACGGGTGAATTATCATAAATTACTACAGAAGTAACGCTCGTGTAAACGTAGTATGTGTATCTTTCATATGCGATTTTTTTTTTAAATACTTATATTTTAATAAAGTTTTACTTGGTGGCGATTTCTTTTTACGCTTACGCGGAATATTTTAGCGCGTAAAGAAAGAATTGGATATAAGCGGCAAAAATATAAAAAGAAACTTGAGTCGCCAGTGAATAATTAACAATTAATAACAAAATTATGTTTGATAAACTAGCAAATTTTATTATTTAAAGGGTATGGCCACTGTGTAGCGCGCATAAAAACATTTTGTGCATTTTTAACAATTTTTTTTGTATGAAAAAATAATTTATTTATAAAATCAATTACAGGGCTGTTAAATGTAATAATAAAGCTATAAAATAAATTGTTTTTGTATTTTTTCAGCCACAAAATGGCAGAAAATTACAGCCAGTTGCTTTTAGCGTCCTTTTTTTTTTAAGCGCTCCGCGGCGAGACGAATAACTTCGATAATTTTCATCCGATTGACTTCAAATTTTGATATGATCTTTCTAATTACATTTTGCAGAGAAGTACGTAAAGATTTTTCAAAATATTGATTTTTTTGAAAATGGTAGGCATTTAAAGTAAAAAGTTGAATTTTTAGTGAAAATTTTTCGTATAAAACTGCTCATAAAATGAAAAGTTTTTAATTAATCAAAAATTCCCTACGTACTTCTCTGCGAAATGTAATTAGAAAGATCATATCAAAATTTGAAGTCAATCGGATGAAAATTGTGGAAGTTATTTGTCCCGCCGCGGAGCGCCTAAAAAAGAAAGACGCTAAAAGCAACTGACTGTAGTTGGCCATTTTGTGGCAGAAAAAATACGAAAAAAAAATTTTTTATAGCTTTGTTATTACATTTAACAGCCCTGTAATTAGTTTTATGAATAAATTATTTTTTCATACAAAAAAAATTGTTAAAAATGCACATGATTTTATGCGCGCTACAAACGCGCTTCAAACGTGCAAAAACTCACAAATATTATTAGTCAGACAGAATTGCCAAAGTACGTTGAATTTAAAAACTGAACGTCAAAAATTATGGCACGCAACAATGAGTATAAGTCGCAAATTTATACTATAAATAAAAAATTTACATATTTGTGCGTTAATTTCACAGTAAGAAACAATTTGAACTGCATTATTGTTATTAGTTTGTGTCAAAGGACATATGTCATATCCGTGCAGTGGTAACATTTTAACTGACGAGACCGGACAAGTAATGAACAATAACGTCAATATTAATTTAAATTGTGTACATCTTGCGGGCATGATTTTGATTGGGAGAAGCCAGAAATAATGCATAGGGAGAAGCAGATTAGAAAGAGGGAATTAGCGGAGATGTCTTTTATTAAAAAATTTGACGATACCATCAATTTACAAAAAGACATGGAGAGTCTCAACGCTCTCTACGAACAAATCATAAAAGAAACGTAATTTTATCTTTTTTCTCTCTGTTTCTCTCTTCACAATTTAGCTTAATATTGACGTTATTGTTCATTACTTGTCCGGTCTCGTCAGTTAAAATGTTACCACTGCACGGATATGACATATGTCCTTTGACACAAACTAATAACAATAATGCAGTTCAAATTGTTTCTTACTGTGAAATTAACGCACAAATATGTAAATTTTTTATTTATAGTATAAATTTGCGACTTATACTCATTGTTGCGTGCCATAATTTTTGACGTTCAGTTTTTAAATTCAACGTACTTTGGCAATTCTGTCTGACTAATAATATTTGTGAGTTTTTGCACGTTTGAAGCGCGTTTGTAGCGCGCATAAAATCATGTGCATTTTTAACAATTTTTTTTGTATGAAAAAATAATTTATTCATAAAACTAATTACAGGGCTGTTAAATGTAATAACAAAGCTATAAAAAATTTTTTTTTCGTATTTTTTCTGCCACAAAATGGCCAACTACAGTCAGTTGCTTTTAGCGTCTTTCTTTTTTAGGCGCTCCGCGGCGGGACAAATAACTTCCACAATTTTCATCCGATTGACTTCAAATTTTGATATGATCTTTCTAATTACATTTCGCAGAGAAGTACGTAGGGAATTTTTGATTAATTAAAAACTTTTCATTTTATGAGCAGTTTTATACGAAAATTTTCACTAAAAATTCAACTTTTTACTTTAAATGCCTACCATTTTCAAAAAAAATCAATATTTTGAAAAATCTTTACGTACTTCTCTGCAAAATGTAATTAGAAAGATCATATCAAAATTTGAAGTCAATCGGATGAAAATTATCGAAGTTATTCGTCTCGCCGCGGAGGCGCTTAAAAAAAAAGGACGCTAAAAGCAACTGGCTGTAATTTTCTGCCATTTTGTGGCTGAAAAAATACAAAAACAATTTATTTTATAGCTTTATTATTACATTTAACAGCCCTGTAATTGATTTTATAAATAAATTATTTTTTCATACAAAAAAAAATTGTTAAAAATGCACAAAATGTTTTTATGCGCGCTACACAGTGGCCATACCCTTTAAATAATAAAATTTGCTAGTTTATCAAACATAATTTTGTTATTAATTGTTAATTATTCACTGGCGACTCAAGTTTCTTTTTATATTTTTGCCGCTTATATCCAATTCTTTCTTTACGCGCTAAAATATTCCGCGTAAGCGTAAAAAGAAATCGCCACCAAGTAAAACTTTATTAAAATATAAGTATTTAAAAAAAAAATCGCATATGAAAGATACACATACTACGTTTACACGAGCGTTACTTCTGTAGTAATTTATGATAATTCACCCGTTTACGCGGAGTAAATTATCGTAAGTTACTACAAAATCCCGTTTACGCGAAGAAAAATCCCATTTACGCGAAGGAATAATTATCATAAGTTACTTCAGAAGTAACGCTCGCGTAAACGTAGTAACAGATACAAAAGATATCTCTTTCTATTACTATGTTTACGCGAGCGTTACTTCTGTAGTAACTTACGATAATTTACTCCGCATTAAACGACACGTAAACGTAGTGGATAGATGCGGCAGATACGTTGCGCATAGATGGAGAATAATAAGAAATCATGTTATTAAATTAAATAAAATTATATGTAAAAAAAAAATGCATAAGACGGTTGGATATATTAGAAGAGTACGTATGTACGTACGATATACGTTCACAGTTTTTAACTTGCCTGTACATCACCTCGGACTCGTCGATTGAAGCGGTCGATTCAAGATGCTGTCACCTATGGATCGTCGTTTCATTACAGTTGCAGTCGGTAACTCATCTCCCATGGTAAAAAGTTGGTGCAACCATTAAGATTCACCCTGTATATATACATATAATTAAATATAGTTTGTTTCTATATAGGGTAAACTCGGATAAGATAGCCATATAGGAAAGATGGCCAACCCACGTTCATTCGATGTTTCATGGCGAGCTAGATTGAAGAACATAGATTGGCCATCTTTCCTGTATGGCCATCTTACCCGAGTTTACCCTACAAAGACCTCCTCTACGAGATCTCCAAATTTTTTAAATACATTTTTAAATACATTGCCTCTTAATTGAAGGCAAATGTCTTGATATACTTAGCACTAATATTTGCCCTTAAACTACAAACAATTATATAATGGGAATTATATAGATGTTTCGTGTATGTTAGTGGTGTTAGGAATCTTCGGCCATCGAAATGAAGATACAAGTCGATTCGGCTTCGGTGACTAAACCGAAAAAACTAAATATCGTATACTTAATGCTGCGACGCATATACATGCATGCCGCAGCTACAGTCGTTTAAGGGAAAGAAGGCAAAAGAGTGATGCCGACAATTCCCAAGCACGTTCAACAAGACAATGCGACAGCAGTCTGTTCCAGTGTCGGATTAAACGGAGATAATGTCGGCGTTACTCGTGCTGAAATGATTCCATCATTTTCATTGACAATTCGATTGTCAGTGAGTGCTTGACAGCGGCTTGCGACCGTAAAATCCATTCTTTTCGATAAAAACTAGCATCGCGCACTTTCTGAAATATGTATACATCTTACATACAAACATAATCTCGGAATTATATTTATACGGTAACTTATTTTGATACGTAGCAATGACGTAGATTAGGTGTGGACATTGATGATCGCGGTGCCATCACGTATCAGCACAAGAATTCGATATCATTCTCCGGCTGCGCCGATTTGAAATGCTGATCACGAATG
>JASTWL010000890.1:0-68403 GCA_035220575.1 Temnothorax rugatulus | reverse complement strand
ATCAAAGACTTGGTAAATGTAAGAGGTAGGGATCTTTTCCACAGCAATTCTTTGTGGTTTCATGTCTGGATGACATCCGCTACAGTAAAATGTTATAAATGGTAATACGTAATCTTTGCCTTTGTAAATTATATTCAAAATATTAAGTGGTATTAATATGGAGGCAACATCGGATCACGATTTGTTCAGGATACAAGCAACAGACTCTTATTGTACATCTTTGCAAACATCAATCTGTCAAAGCTCTTTTAAAAGAGCTGATTTAGCGTTTTAAGTTTATCCAACCTCCTTTGTAGATGAGAGTTTGCTGTTTCTAATTCTTCTACACGGCTTTGTGTTTCTCTCACCTAAAAATATAAAAATATTAACAACCTCGCAAGTATATCGAATTATTTGGTAAGTCGCTTGATATGTATGATACGAGTATAGATCTCTTTATCTGCAATAAAAATGAATTCATACTTCTCTTTGCAACTTCCTTTTTTCTACTTTCAATTCATCCTCTGCTTTTTCAGATGCTTCCGCAGCTGATTTATAACGAATTACTTGACTTTCTAATCTAGCTACTGTCGCTTGCAACGTTGACATATCTTGTTCTGCTTTTTGTAATTTAAATTTATAATCGGCCAATAATTTATTCGCTTCACGTTGAATATCTTCGTTGTCTGTTAAACAACCTGCAACAAATACATCAATTAATATGAATAAACGGTATTACGGTATTCGTATTGTAAATAATGTAAATATTGTAATACTTTGATAATTACACATATAATTTAGGTTTTTTAAACAAGTCTATGTAAATATTAACCTAATATTGAGCCAGATGATTTTTCGGGTCTCGCGCGACTCCTAGTTTCTTCTAATTCCAATCTTAAACGGCGAATTTCATCTTGCAATTCCTTTTTCTCCGAAGCAAACTTTCTCAGTCGAATATCTAAAAGGTATACACCACAGGTATTGTAAAATCTTGTCCGGTAATAAATGTTTGACTTCTCAATTAATTAATATACCTAGTGAACCTTTACCAGCCGTCTCTAATAATTCTGCAGCTTCTGTACTGACTAGTACCCTCTTTCTATGACATAATCCATTTTCAATATTTTCGTTATCTTCATCTTCACTTTCGTTATTGTCAACAATGACTAAACCGTTTTCCTAAATTAAAATTTAGGGTGCAATCTGACGTAGAAGAAAAAGCGGAACGGAAAAGAAGCATGGGAGACTAACTAATTAGAACGTTTCTCGAAAAGACGATCATATGCATATCGTAACTCGTTATGCTCTCTCCCTTCATTCCGTTCTCCGCTTTTATGACCGAGTTTTTTCTCCATGGAATATATTTTACGTAAAAACGGAGAGAATTCTAACTTAAAATTTGCAATGATTTTAAATTATCTTTGTTTTTCAAGACATGGTCATTTAAATCGTCTACAGATGTCTTTTGGAGAAACGTTCTAATTGGTGACTTCCTACTTAGTGCTTCTTTTCCGTTCTGCTTTTTCCTCTACATGGAATTGCACCCTTATTTTAGGTTTATATGATAAGAATTACATTACAAGATACTTTTTCACATAAACAATATTATATGTGGTATTTTGAGCCATACTCAATATACGTACTTGTATAAGTGTATCTCTTTCTAGTAATTGCGCTTTACAAATATCTAAATCTTCTTTCAGTCTTTGACTGACCCGTTTTAACTGCTCAACATCTCGATTTTTCTCTCTCAATTCTCTACGTAATTGCGCAGTGGTTTCTTCTAATTCTTCCAATTTATCCTTTAATAAATCAACTTGATAGGCATATGATGATTTTTCATTGTCTAGCTGAGCATTAGCTATCATTGCCTTCCTGAACTTTTCTTCAAATTCTTTTAATTCCATCTACATATAAATTGTAACAAAATACTACGTATTAGTATAATTGAAAATTGAGTAGCAGAACGGAAAAGGTTTGTAGATATACCCTAATATCTCTGCTTAACCCTGCGTCTTCCAATGAATCTTCTGAAGATCTACGACTTGATTGGAAATTGTTGGAATTTGTAAGAAGTCGTGATGTACGCACTGGATCTGGAGTTACTCTCATAGTTCTATTTACATCGCCTATTTATACATATAAAATATATAATATGTAGGGTGTCATTTTAATCGACGCAGGCAAATATCTCAAAAAATATGGAAGATACGGAAAAATGTCAGACAAAAGTTGTATGGTCTAAAGGGGGAGGACACACAAGTCCGATGTGTAAGACTCATGTCGTAGATGTCGTCATTTTCAAGAAATTTTCAAGGCGACTAATTTCTTAAATGGAACTTTGTTAAAAATTTCTTGAGATTTAAAACTTTGTTATAATATTTTTAATATAAAATATGAAATATCTGGTGTGAAGTATTCACCATTTCTATAATGACTTTACCTTCATACTTTTGTACGTAAAATAATGAGAAAGGAAGCGAATAATAATATTGATTTTTACATTTGTAATTTTGCACAATTGAATGCGTCTACAAGATGCAATCAAATTTTTTTAAAATATCTTTTTTGTTTTTTTACAACAATCGATTCCTTTCATTATTCTACGCATAAAAGTATAAAGGTAAAGTCATCGAAAAGTGAATACGAGATATTTCATGTTTTATATTAAAAATATTATAACAAAATTTCTAAATATCTCAGGAAATTCTTAACGAAAGAGAGCTTTATTATATAGTTTTGAAAACGTCTCGACAAGTTCTACCTCAACTTCTATCTCAAGGAAAAAATCAAGTTCCATTTAAGAAATTAGTTGCCTTAAAAATTTTTTGAAAACGACGACATGACTCACATTGGAATCATGTGTCCCTCCTCCTCTTTAGACCATACAACTTTTGTCTGAAACATTTTTTCCGTATCGTCCATATTTTTCGAGATATTTGCCTGCGTCACCTGCGTTTAATTAAAATGACTCACCCTGTATATATATAGATGCGCGCGTATATAGATGTTAGTTTTACTCTTACGAAATTGCAACCATGTAACAAAAATTTAATATAGCATATACAGGGTGAGGCATTTAAAGTGTTACAAGCTGTTCTATCTCTGAAAGTATTGGTTTATTGGAAAAATATTTCAGATAAAAGTTGGAGAATTCAAAGGGGCCCAATGGACGATCTTATTAGATTTTGGGTACGGGGCTCGTACTAGGGCCTTACTAGGGCTCACTCTGAATCCAACACGAGTCCCGAACCCAAAATCTAATAAGATCGTCTTGGATTGATCCCCTTGGAACTCTCTCCAACTTTTTTTCCAATAAACCAATACGTTTTGAGATAACTGACCATTCTAGGACTTTTGATACGCATTTGGTACACATATTATACATTAATAAAAGATACATATATAACCTGAATATTAATTAAATATAACATTCGTCATGTTACTCCTGTGTTACTCCTGTATAAGGCTGATGGCAGAGAACGAAACGTAGGTTCTATCGTAATCGTAGCTACGTAACTACACGATTGCTTTTCACGATTTACGTATACGGTTTTCTCTGCCTTGCTTTACGTCTACGATAGACGCAAGAACCTACGTTTTGTTCTCTTCCATCAGCCTTACGTAGCAGTTATACCTATTCTGTGTTTACTGGGAATTCGCAACACTTGTGTGACTTTTGGGGAAGGAAAGGAGAGAGGAAAGGAGAGATCTCGTCAAGCATTTTCGAAAGGGTTCGGTAATCAGTGCTTTGTAAGTGCAATGCATGTATTCAGATTGAATACGCCATCAGATTGTATACGCGTACGCAATGATTTAGAAGAATGTGACAAACTTTTGGGGGATGATAAATCTCGTCAATTTAGGACATTAAGTAATATTTCCTTACGTCTAGAAGAAAGGTAAGTTTTGATGTTATTTATAACTTTGCTTTGCTTTGCAATATATATATATATATTTTTTTTTTCTTTCTTTTATGAATAGCCGCTTGCAGCAATAATGTTCAATCTGAATACACGCATTGCACTTTTAAAGCATTGGTTACCGAAAATGCGCTTGACGAGATTTGCCCTCCCTCCCCTCCTTGCCCCTTGAAGTTTGTCACACAACTGTTGCGAATCACACAAAGAAAGCTGTTTTAGAAATAAATCATTAAAAACGTATCAAAGTATAAAGCGTGAAACTTAAGACTACGATTTATTTCTTTAAACTACCTGCACACATGTCATAAACCCTATCAGCATTCTCCTCTGCCTCTTTCTGTTGTCTTTCTAATTCACGCATTCGTATTTCCCTGGCTTCTGCTCTTGCCTGTCTCCTAGCAGCCAGTCTTGCTTCTGCCTGAAAGTACATATATAGAAAATCCAATATATTATCAAGAACATACGTATAATTACATTTCATTCATTATAACCATATTACAAAGTTTTTGGATGGAACATCTATCTTAGAGTAATTAGCAAAACAAAAGGAATCATGTACTCCTCCATTATAAGTTTATTTTTATTGAAAGACAAATTACTTATGTACAGTTGCTGTACAAATCAAGCTATAATTAGATATAATTAATTAACTAATTTAATAGATAATAAACAAAACACGTGGAAATGTTAATAATACATTTTATCTGAATATGAATTAATAAATAACAAGCAAATGTGCGTAATATTAGTAATATATTTTATCTGTGAATACATATATCTGATTACACATAAAAGAATTATATTTGCAAGTATCTGATGACGTTACAAACATTACAAAAGAAAACATTTGTAACGCGCTTATGAACGCTTATGTTCCCTCCAAGACATATACGGTTGTACTAAAATTCATATAAAGATATAAGAAATCTGCAAATAATTTCAACTATATAAGAGTCTATTCACAAGCACTGTTTTAAGCCAACAGTAATAAGATATAAGCAATGCTCCTGCTTTAGCATAATAATTTATATTCTTAAAGCGAAAAAAGCATAATTTGTATCGATTAATTATTTCTAAGACAAATTAACATAGAACAGAATAAAAGTATCGTAAAGATTGGACAAAAACCCTTCGAAGCAAAAATTTTAATTTCTTAATTGCAGCACTCACATCACATACATACATACACAACAAAAGGATAACTGCACTGAAAAATTAAATAAAAGGATTACTGAACAACTATACGTCATACTATTTCAAATAAATAAGTGACTTGTACAAATAATACCTATCTAATATAATTTTGTAATACAAACTTATGTTTATGCATGTCAATATCATTTTTCAACATAGAACATAGTATATGTACATATTATGTATACATATATATATATATTTTTTTTTTATCATCGAGATCATACCTCCTTAGCTATTTGATCGAGCGCTTGATCTTCTGCAGAATGCCGTGTGGCAGTACGCCTTCGCCCAGCTATAGCCGATTCCATTTCGAATTTCTTTTCTTACAACTTTTGTTTCAAACGTAACGATTTTAGAAGAATCCACGTCTAGCTGACACCACATTAACAGGTAAACGATTAGCTAAGGACAAATTTATACAAATGTAAGCTGGAGTGGTTATTTGCAGGAAAGTCAAAATAACGTGACAAATCAATGTTGTACCGAATTTAAATACGATTTCTCTTAACTTTCATTTACAATTTTAATTGTAACCACTTGGTCACACAATTAATCTTATTGTGACTGCATTCGGGGAGCATTCGTTATTAGCGCTATTGTATCATTCTTTATCGCTCATTAGGTGCAAACCAAGGCTAGAATAAGCAAATAGCGCTAATAGCGCGCTTCTCGAATGCAGCCTATATGTATTTGCCAAGTTTGATAGACAGTTTCAAAACTTTATAGTGAGATTTTATTAATTTATCAGAGATTTTATTACGCTAAATTATTAATTATGCTAAATATTAATCTGATTGATTGTCATTTCCTTCAAATCCATTTTATACGAAAATTATAACACTTTGTAGTCTACGTACTATACTCAAAAAGGACGAAAACGAAAATCAATCACAGGATGAAACAATTTTCCAAATACAAAAATTTGCAATCGCTGCATGCGCGCGCGCGCATGTAAATTCAATATATTTATTATTTTAATATATAATCTCTTTCTTTTCTTTTTTCTACATAGAACTTTTGTATTTTAATGCATGTACAGCACAACTATTACAAAGCTACACAAAAGGATTTAATCGGGTACGCGTGAGGTAAGAAAGAATTACGATATATTATGTACACCACAAACGAACATCTAGACATTCTAGACGACATATGCGCGCGCGTGCGCTGGGTGTGCGTATCATATACAATCACACTCACACACACTCACACACACTCTCTCACACACGCACACACCATACACACATACGCGCGCGCGCGCACGGTGCACATACGTATACATACATACATGTTATATATATATATATATATATATATATATATATATATATATGTATGTATGTATGTATGTATATGCATGTACATATGTATGACTGTTTTCATTGCGATTCCACCATTCTGTTGTTCATTACGGGCGAACACTTACGACTAGAATACGTCGTCAGTCGCGGTGGATAGACAGACATTTCCCGAACCAAGTCGCATGCAAGGATAAGTGCCGAGTACGTACTATAAATACAATCGATGGAATATAATCGAATGACTTGGTCACAACGCGATACGAAACTTGGCTGGTTGGACACTTCACACTCCGCGATCGCGTTCCGCGATGACTTTGGCGGACTTGGCGGAATCGTCGAGTCTATCTTAATTTACGATCGGCGGTTACAGGCATTACGGGCTCCGTCTCTCGAGATACGTAAGAATCGTTCCAAGATCCAAGATCCAAGATCCAAGATCCAAGATCCAAGATCCTTCAATAACCGGCCGACCGGCGACTGGTCCACTCAAGCGTGAGACCCGACAAATGCGGTGCGCGGTGCCGCACTTAAGCTTAGCGAAAGATACATTTTTTAATCGCGCTCTTGCATCCACTCCAAACCTCACTACTCCGCACTTTGCACCACCTCGCTCGCACTCTCAACTCTGCCTGAGTCTGTGTGTGTGTGTGTGTGGTCTGGTGGCTGTGAGAATAGTGATGAACACGAAACACGTAAAGAGCACCCTGCGCCGCGCCGCGCCGCGCCGCACCACGCACCACGCACCACACCGTCACCGTGCTGCACTATGCTGCACCGCGCAGCCGCGCCGCGCCGCGCCGCGGTTCACCACTGCGCCGTGTCCTCTATGTCTAGGGCCTGTTCGTTTTAACTCAACTTCTTGCACGCGGTTCATCTCTCCTCTTTTTCCTTTCGTGTTGGAGAAAAAAGGAGAATAGATGAACTGTGCAACAAGTTGAGCTAAACGAACAGGCCTTCTTCTAACTGAATAGAGTCATCAATGAAAAGGATTAAGATACTATTTCGATGTTATCGACTTTACCGATTGATAACATCATTAAGGCTGGTATTCATAGGCCGTATTCATAGTCGGATCTTATATTTAACACCGTCTTAAGTACGATCATAGGCCGGTATTCATAGTTATTTAAGACCGTCTTAAGTTCAATCTTAAGATGTCATGAACCAATCACAGGCCCGTATTCATAGTCGGATCTTATTTCAAGACTGTCTTAAGTAATGTCTTAAGTTGCTAATACGGTCATTTCATTGCTGAACGGAGTCTTAGACGGCCTTTGACCAGACTTAAGACGATCTTAAATATAAGATCCGACTATGAATACGGACACAGAGCCGTATTAGCGTCTTAAGACATTCTAAGACTTCTTGAAGACTATGGCCAGTATTAAATTCAGATCTTATTCACAGACCGTCTTAAGTAATGTCTAAGACGCTAATACGCTCTGTGATTGGTATTCATGACATCTTAGATTGAATTAAGACGGTCTTAAATATAAGAACCGACTATGAATCCGGCTCTGAATACCAGCCTTAAAGTGTTTGAACCAATCAGCAGCCCGTATTCATAGTTGGACTTATTTCAAGACTGTCTTAAGTAATGTCTTAAGTTGCTAATACGGTCATTTCATTGGCTGACCGGAGTCTTAAGACGGCCTTGACCAGACTTAAGACGATCTTAAATATAAGATCCGACTATGAATACGGACTGAGGCCGATTACTTAAGACATGACTTAAGACGGTCTTGAAACTATGGCGGTATTCATAGTCAGATCTTATTTCAAGACCGTCTTAAGTATTCTTAAGACGCTAATACGGCTCTGTGATTGGGTTCATGACATCTTAAGATTGAACTTAAGACGGTCTTAATATAAGAACCGACTATGAATACCGGCCTATGAATACAGCCTTAAAGTGTTATGAACCAATCACAGAGCCGTATTAGCATCTCAAGACATTACTTAATACAGTCTTGAAATAAGATCCGACTATGAATCCGGGCCATAGTCGTAGCAAGTCGGATCTTCTATTAGATCGTCTAGTCTGGTTCAAAGGCCGTCTTAAGACTCCTTTAAGCCAACTGAATGACCGTATTAGCAACTTAAGACATTACTTAAGACAGCCTTGAAATAATACGACTATGATACGGCCCATAGTCTCAAGGACCGTCTTAAGTAATGTCTTAAGAAGCTAATGCCGCCTGTGATTTCGGTTGCATGACATTTAAGTTGAACTTAAGACGGTCTTAATAACTATGAATACCGCCTATGGCCCGTATTCATAGTCGATCTTATTTCAAGGCTGTCTTAAGTAATGTCTTAAGTTGCTAATACGGGTCATTTTCATTGGCTGAACGGAGTCTTAAGACGGCCTTTGACCAGACTTAAGACGATCTTAAATATAAGATCCGACTATGAATACGGACCTATGTAACTTATTTTAGGAGAAATCTGGTTATTACGAATTATGATCGTAATAACCAGATTTCTCCTAAAATAAGTTACATAGATTCGTGAATTTTTTTTTATATACTCTTTATATAATATTGCAGTCCGCTACAAAGCCCGATTTTGCATTTTTGCTCTTTAAAATTTATAATAAATAAAATACGGAGTCGCAGCGAGTCGCAGCTAAGCCAACCCGACAGAGGTCTCCACCGTGACTCCTGCTGTAGGGAGCAGCATCTCTGCCTCCCTGTTCTGGATTGGTTGACGTTCTCGCCAACGCGAGAGTTAAGCGGGGAGCACACACTTCTGCACAACGCATAATGCGTAAGCATAAGAAATTGATTGGTTCCATAACATGTGCATAAGGAAATAGACCAATCAATTTTCTTATGCTTACGTATTATGCGTTGTGCAGAAGTGTGTGCTCCCCGCTTTACGAGGTTGGCAGAACTGTGTTCAGAAAGCCGTTAAGGCCATCGCACACAAAATGCATAGAACATAGACATAACATAGCATAAGCATAAGAAAAATACGCAATCTACACAAGTACGCATAGCTAGAGTCCTATATACTCTACGCATAGCATAACTACTTCAATCAGAGACTGAAGAAGGACATACTCCTAACCTAAATATTATTGACATTTGTCAAAAGTGAGAGAAGTACGAGAAGTGCGCACAATAGAACACATATTATAGGAAGAATATAAAGAATAATAGAATCTTAAATATTAAGTATTTTAAATATTAAGAATCGAAAATACAAATAATAATTAAACGTAACGCACAATGGAAAAGAATAAAATATAAGATAAATATAGGAAGATAAAGATAGGAACATTTCTTATTACAGGAATATTTCTGTATTTATGTAGCATAATATTTAATATTTATTTTTATTCTTAATATATGCTTTATTGTGTGAAGGGCCTTTTGTATTAAATAACTGGAACTTCCAGTTGGAGACGCGGCGATAGTTGTGTTACCAAAGAGAAAGTTAAATCGGCCAGGACAGCGCTTTCCTTAAATATCGTTTGATATAATGGACACGGATGACACGGACGATTATATTGCACTTATCGCAGTAATAGCGTGTTATAAAATTTTACGAAAACGTAAGCGGAATAATAATAAACGATTATGGGTACGACCGATATATGCAGCTCGACCACAATTTGGTGATTTCGAACATCTCTTTCAAGAGCTAAAAGAAGATCCAGTAATGTTCTTCAAATATACTCGAATGAATGTCTCTACTTTTTATAAATTAATAGATCTATTGCGACCTCACGTACAAAAGAACAATTGGAGAGCATTGCCAGCAGAACAACGGATTCTTATTATGCTCAGGTATTTGTAAATCTTTACTGTAGATATCGGTTTATCATTGCAGTAAATGTTGGTTCTGCTACATAATTTTGTTTCATTCCAGATATCTTGCGACAGGTGATCAAATATCTTCAATTGCTTTTGCGCATAGAATAGGAGAATCGACTGCTTACAATATTATTAAAGAAACGTGCAGAATAACAGTCAAAGTTTTAAGCCTCATATATTTAAAGCCGCCTACAGAAGAAAAATGGAAAGAAATAGTTGCTGGATTCTTAAATCGTTGGAATTTCCCCAATTGTCTTGGAGCAATCGACGGGAAACATTTCACCATCAAAGCACCACCAAATTCCGGTAGCCTGTACTTTAATTATAAGAAGTTTTTCAGTATTGTATTATTAGCTGCATGCGATGATCAGTATAAATTTACAATAGTAGACTGTGGCGCGTATGGTAGTGCAAGTGATGGCGGTATATTCGCACAATCTGATTTTGGGAAATGCTTAAATAATGATAATCTTAATATACCCGTCGAAAATTCTAAGTTACCCTTATCTGATATAGAAATGCCTCATTATTTCGTGGCTGATGAGGCATTTCCATTATCCAAACGAATAATGCGGCCTTATCCTGGGCATTTTCTAAGAGAGGCAAAGTCTATATTTAATTATCGATTATCTAGAGCCAGACGTGTTATTGAAAATACGTTTGGTATTCTTGTCTCAAGATGGAGAGTCTTTCAACGCTGCATATGTATGAATCCTGAGCATGTAGATGTAATAATTATGGCGGCAGTAAATTTGCATAATTTTTTAATGACGCAAAATAATAGTGCACCTAATGTAGAAAAAATTTACTGTCCTCCGAATTATATTGACAATGAAGATAATATAGGACATGTTATACAAGGTGAATGGAGAATAGGTTTAGATAATGCAACTAATTTGCGACCTACTAATGTACGTAGAGCAGTAACACATGCTTACCTTCAAAGGGATACTCTCTGTGAATATTTGTCATCAGCACAAGGTGCAGTGCCGTGGCAAATTGATTATATTCGTAGAGGACGCAACAGGGATATGTCGTAAAAATGTATAATCAACTTGTTTCATAAACGTAATTTTATTTTATAAATGTATAATAAAAGCTTTTGTATTACAAATTATATAGTATTTTCATTATCTGCCCTTTTATTTTAGTTTTTTCAGGTTCTGCGATTTTTTTCAATTGGCATGCAACAGTTTTACCAAAAATGTCTTCTTCATCTAATTGTAAGACTTCAGAAGGTATTGTACTTTGGTTCTTTTTTCGAAATGAGTTGTTACCGCTGAAGTTAATTTTACAAAAGAATCATCTATTTCATCATCTGCTGTGGATTTGCGTTTAACTTTCTTTGCTAATTTTGTCGGTATATTTGATAAGGAAGAGTGTACAGACAGTGTTGCAGAGTTCGCTATCTTTGAAGGAGAGTCAACAAGCAATGATGAAGATAATGTGTTACGATTTTTACATTGGGTCGGTGAAACTATTTCTCTATTAGGTACTTCTTTCTGTTTTAACGTTTGTGAAAATTCTACTGAAGAGATTGTTTCTTTGTCACTATATAATTCATCTGGGCTACGCAGTGCAGAAAACTCATCGTTGCTATCTAATGATGTTTCTGAGGAAGAAAATGTTAAATGTGTTAATATTGATTCATGTACAGTATTTTCATAATACAATTCTAAATGTTTAACTGTACTTGTTTCCTCTGCAGATATAGGATTTATAGTGCATGCTTTACGTTGGGTACATATGTTTTTCTGAGAAGCAGGAATATCAATGTTATGTGAACGGGATAGAAAGTCAGAACAACGGGAATGTATTGAAGAACTGCGAGAAACTTCCATTGCTGGTGTGAATCCAGTCTTCAACGTGTTTTTAGGTGATTTGTTGATTGTATCATACTCGTGAGTGAATCCAATATTCCTTGATACACGCCCATTTAAGGAACCTACAATTTAAATTATATTTAAAACAATAACACAATATTTTCCAAATTAATAAAATTAATAGCTGTTTATTAACTAAAGTCACCTGATTTTTCTGTTAATACACTCGTCCTGATCGGACTTGATTGTTTGGTAGTCGAACGTGATATATTTGTTATAGATCTGAATAAAGTAACAAATTATTGCAACATAATATATCTTATGGCCAGTCTACAATGAGTCGTTAGTCGTAAGTCAGATGTCGGAAGAGAGTCGAAAGAAAGTGATAAAGCGTATCGTAAGGCAATCGGAAATCTGTAAACGGCGATCGTAAGAGATGGCATTTGGCCAATCGCTTACGATCGCCGATTACAGACTTCCGATTGCCTTACGATACGCTTATAACTTTCTTCTGACTCTCTTCCAACATCTGACTAACGACCAACGACTCATTATAGACTAGCCATTATAAACTTTTTTTCACAAATGTAATATAAATATAAAAGAGTTCTGGTAAAAGATACTAACTTTCTACTCTTGACATGTTTAAATAAAAAACTCATCTGCTCATATAAGGCAAATTGTGATCTTGTTACATGTCCACTACCACTTCTGGTTTCCATTTCTTGTAATTTTTTCTCACGAGAATATCGTTCGCGTAGTCTTGCCCATCTTGTCTGACAATCCGCAGCTGAAACATATATAAATAGAATAAAAATCTATTTTACTCGCACATGCACACACATTACAACTATATTTACTACATAAGAAATACATTATAATTATTCAAATATATTAAAACAGTCACACATATATGAATGTAATATTAGTATAAAAGAAAAATGTATCCTATACCCGTCGCGTTTAAGATTTCTCCTATTTCTTCCCATGAATTATTTTTTTTCTTTATATCTTTAAAATCTCTTGATTGTTTATCATACAGATGGGGGTAACCTTTGACAACATCCACCAACAGAGAATCGTCCTCTCTTGAAGTTCTATTGTGAAGTATATTATTATTGCAATTTTCATCTTCATCTTCACTTCTTTTCGCATAATAATTTTCATGATCTTCCTCCATATTTTCATTTGCTATATGCTCGGTAACAATATTCACACGAACAACACAAGATTCGATACACATCAAAATGGCTGCGTTCAGCCGAACCTCTGCTACCCGTAGGTGCGAGATTACTAGATTATGCTATCTTGGGGTATGTTCGAAGAGTGCACTATCAGCTCTAGTAGCGTGTTTCTCGAACGCATCCTTGGTGATCGAGGCTCATGACTGGCATTTGATTGGTTGAAATTTCGTTTTTATGGAATTTCTCGTTTACTACGCATATGTTCTGTCTATGCTTCTGTTATGCTCTGTAAATCAATACGACGACTTTATGTTCGATGCTCATTGGTCCAGACGGTCTTATGCTCTGCATGGCATTTTTCGTTATTTATGCACATGTTCTGCCTATGTTTCTGTCATGTTCTGTAAATCAATATGGCGACTTTATGCTGAATGCTCATTGGTCCAGCGGTCTTATGCTATGCTCATGCAGCCTATGCAATTTTGTGTGCGATGGCCTTATGCGTTGTGCAGAAGTGTGTGCTCCCCGCTTAAAGGTGGAAGCACATAAAATTGCAGGAGCCATGGGCAGAATGCATAAGACCGTCTAGACCAATGAGCATCGAGCGTCTTATGGCATAAACGGTATTATGCTATGCATATGCAGCTATGCAATTTTATGTGCTTTCACCTTAAGACCGCTGGACCAATGAGCATCTTATGTAAATCAATATGGCGGCTTTATGCTGGATGCTCATTGGTTTAGCAGTCTTATGTTACGCTTATGCTAAGCTATGCAATTTTGTGTGCGATGGCCTTTAAGGCCATTAAGGCCTTTAAGGCCATTAAGGCCTTTAGTGCCCGTCTACATAGGTGTTTTAAGCCCTAAGCCTTAAGAAATTGTTCAATCACAGTTGAATTTGAGGAGAATAATTGACTGTGATTGGTCAATTTCTTAGGGCTTAGGGTTTAAAACACCTATTGTAGATGGGCACTTAAGGCCATTAAGGCCTTTAAGGCCATCGCACACAAAATTGCATAGCTTAGCATAAGCGTAACATAAGACTGCTAAACCGATGAGCATCCAGCATAAAGTCGCCATATTGATTTACATAAGATGCTCATTGGTCCAGCGGTCTTATGCTATGTTTATACAGCCCATGCAATTTTTGTGTGCGATGGCCTTAACGCTTGTCGCCTTGGGCTGCGTTCGGAAACGTCACCCGGGTACACACGGGTATACTCCTTCTCCTTCTAACTTACTGAGGTAGAAAGAGAAGGGAGTATACTCGTGTGCACTCGGGTGACGTTTCCGAACGCAGCCTTGCGTCGTTAACTGGAAAGCACCCAATATATTGGGCCAAACTTCCATGATGTTTACTATCTAGGTATTCTAGGTAATGAATTTAGCAATCTGTAATAATGTTCACGTGCATCAGTCATTGATGTTGTTTTATGTACATATACTTTTATCTGTTTGTAAAATTGTGTTATATGTGATATATAAGTGAGATAGATCAGTGTAAAGAGAAAGTTTATAATTTACGATTAACATGCAGTTAACCAACCTTGTTTTTACATGTGTATTTTATTAATTGATAATGTAATATTGGAAATTAATAGTTCCTTTCATTATTAAGAGAAAATAATGGGAGAGGTAGCAATGTTATGGATGCTTACTCTTGTTATGATGGTTGGCTCTTGCCTGGCTGGATCTTTACCATTAGTTATGAGTTTGTCGGAAGTAAGATAATTTTTTATAATAAGATGAAAAATATTTTTTATCTGAAATATTCTGAATGTATCAAAGCACGCTATATGACTGTATACAGTATTTGTTTTTTCTAGGACAAATTACAATTAGTGTCGGTATTAGGAGCAGGTCTTCTTGTTGGAACTGCATTAGCAGTCATTATACCTGAAGGTATAAGAGCTTTATTTACTGGTGAAATTACTAATGGAAAAGAGTTACATGGTATATAATTTTATATTTATTATAATTAATGTATTTTCTAAAATATCAATATCTTTAATTAATACTGCTATGTTACAGGTGATTTACATTCTTTAATTGGAATTAGTTTAGTACTTGGTTTTGTATTTATGCTTCTGATTGATCAATGTTCAGCAAGAAAAAGTGATGGAAGACAAAAAAGTGTTACAGCAACTTTAGGTCTTGTAGTACATGCAGCAGTTGATGGAGTTGCATTAGGAGCTGCTGCTACTACATCCCAAGCTGATGTTGAAGTGATAGTTTTTTTGGCAATAATGTTGCACAAAGTAAAGTTTCTGATCATCAACAGTTTTAACAATTGATTAACAAGAGTTTAAGGCTCCTGGGCTCTTGTTGCAGTCATGTAAGGTCATGACATCAGAAGCGAGAAATGACATGCTGAAAATTCTTGCATGTAATTTCCAAATAAAAAGATATTTGAGTAAAATAACACTTTATATTACTTCAACACACTTCAAAAATATTCTGAGATCTGTCCCTTTTCCTTGACAGTTAATAAACAGTCGTAAAATGAATGTAATACAAACCCTAGTCATGCGCCTGAATATAAGCCTGTATGTGTCATTTCTTGCTTCTGACGTTGGAATTTCAATAAACCACGGCGAGCATCTAGGAGCCTTAATAGCAAATGTAATATTAATGCGATTGCATCATTTCTATGTTCTTTGTGTTATTAAAAAACTTTATTATGGTGCCTTTTTTAGGCACCAGCTGCATTTGGACTTGTGTCATTTCTTCTTCATGAAGGTGTAGATAAAAGAGGATAAGCAGACATTTATTAATTTTTTCTCTCGCGGCACCATGTCTTACACTT
Organism: Temnothorax rugatulus; assembly: GCA_035220575.1. Classification (NCBI taxonomy): domain Eukaryota; kingdom Metazoa; phylum Arthropoda; class Insecta; order Hymenoptera; family Formicidae; genus Temnothorax; species Temnothorax rugatulus. The sequence goes on along the minus strand of JASTWL010000890.1, from coordinate 52,369 downwards.
GTGACGTATTTCGGGATTGGAAAAGTAAGTAATGTAAGAAATATGTATTTAAACTCTATATATACAGTGTCAATTTGAAAACTTTCAGTCGGAACATCTCGGGAACTAGTAAAGATACCAAAACACGATTTGGAGAGAATATAGGGTAGCAAGGGGGACATATTTTGATTTAAAAGAATTTAACCTTGGGTGGAGGCGTCATGGTCAAATAAAGGTCAACTTAATTTTTTAAATGGACACATACTTTTTTAAACATCTACGTTTGTAACCCTTCTCATTACGAGCTCAACGCGCTATGATCAAAAATCTTCGAAGGTCAAATGACCAAATGCAGCCTCACAGTATTATTGTCTTTGTACATGTTATGAGACACCTTTTGCAGCTGCAGCTTGCGAATCGACAATGTTGTCGTACCTTCTCTCCAAATCGTGTTTTGATATCATTACTAATTCTCGAGATATTTCGACTGAAAGTTTTCAAATTGACACCCCGTATATATATATATATATATATATATATATATATATATATATATATATATATATATATGGGGCGTTCCACGCCAAATCGGACACCATTTGGCTTTTGCATCTCCGATTTTTTTGAAAATTTTTTATGTTATAGTATTGGTTGAAAGAGGCCTCCATGATTTTTTTCAAATTTTTTTGTCGAACCGTTTTCAAAATATCGATTTTTGAAAAATTACGTTACTTTTTTTTTAAACGCCCATAACTTTACGAAAAATGGGCCAAATGGGACGTTCTTTTTTTTCAAAATTTTTCTTTTTAAACACACTTTTGATAAAAAATATCAAAAAAATTTTTCAAACTGTATTTCTATAAGATTTTCAAATTTTTGACACAAATTGTTGATTTACAAAAAACACGTACTGATCGATTTTCTCTAAAATTTTTTGTAAAAAACTATCATCGATTCCACAACTTTTAAGTTTAAATTTATAATGGGATAATGACGGGATCTATTTTTTTTTTCGATTTTTAATTTCCATCTTTTATTTATCCGTGCTGAAAAATATCTGAAAAGAAAAAATAATTTACACAGGAACTACTATTAATAATTATCTGAGACATAGTGATTACTAAATAGTTTACAAATTGATTTCAGGAAAAAATACAGTTGAATTAAAGCGTTTATTATGCTTGATAAATTTTTTTTTATTAAGTAGCGTTTATTTTCTTACACGTTTAAATATTTTAAAAATTCGAGCTCTGAATCTATTCAGAGCAAAGAATCATTAGACAAGCGATATATTAGAGCTAAGACAATAACAGGAACGCAGAAATATCATTGTGTAATTCCAGACGGAGAAGGCACTTTGAGATTTAAAGAATTTTCATCATCTGTTGAATCTCGAATTTTTAAAATATTTAAACGTGTAAGAAAATAAACGCTACTTAATAAAAAAAAATTTATCAAGCATAATAAACGCTTTAATTCAACTGTATTTTTTCCTGAAATCAATTTGTAAACTATTTAGTAATCACTATGTCTCAGATAATTATTAATAGTAGTTCCTGTGTAAATTATTTTTTCTTTTCAGATATTTTTCAGCACGGATAAATAAAAGATGGAAATTAAAAAATCGAAAAAAAAAAAAAAATAGATCCCGTCATTATCCTATTATAAATTTAAACTTAAAAGTTGTGGAATCGATGATAGTTTTTTACAAAAAATTTTGGAGAAAATCGATCAGTACGTGTTTTTTGTAAATCAACAATTTGTGTCAAAAATTTGAAAATCTTATAGAAATACAGTTTAAAAAATTTTTTTGATATTTTTTATTAAAAGTGTGTTTAAAAAGAAAAATTTTGAAAAAAAAGAACGTTCCATTTGGCCCATTTTTCGTAAAGTTATGGGCGTTTAAAAAAAAAGTAACGTAATTTTTCAAAAATCAATATTTTGAAAACGGTTCGACAAAAAAATTTGAAAAAAATCATGGAGGCCTCTTTCAACCAATACTATAACATAAAAAATTTTCAAAAAAATCGGAGATGCAAAAGCCAAATGGTGTCCGATTTGGCGTGGAACGCCCCATATATATATATATATATATATATATATATATATATATACACACACACACACATATGTATATGCATGTATAGTAACACCGGAAATATTAGAGTATTTAAAGTATGATATATGAGTATTATAAATTGTGCATTTCAACAAGCATTGAATAATATTCGAATATTGATTAATTTTTTTCAGACTTATTTTTTTGTTGGTTAAATAAAATCTAAGATAAATTTTTAAACAAACAAAAATATGATTCTATTAAATCGAATAAGATACAAGCCGTTTTCGGTCTAAGCTTAGATTTTAGGCAGCTCAGTATTAATTTTCCGTATATATGTATTATTAATAATACATATACATATATATTCCAACTTTTTACTGCGCGCCGATCACAGTCGGACTTGAAATACAACTATCGTTGGAACATTAAAAACTCTTTCCTCCCCAGAATTAAATCGACGTGATTTAATTATTTAAAAACTAAAGAATTTATTGCGAAAAATATTACCTCAGCCAGGATTCGAACCTGGAACTTCCCTCATTCCGTGAAGGATGTACCAATTCGACCACTGAGGCATGTGGTAATATTTATCATAACAACCAGTTAATAATAGTTTGAAACGTCTTTCTCAGGCGAAATAAATAAAAAGAGAAAACAAGACCGTTATGATACAAACGAATAAGATCGATACAAGCCGTTCTCGGTCTAAGCTTAGATCTTAGGCAGTTCAATATTAATTTTTCGTATATATGTATTATTAATACACATATATATTCATATACATATATATGTATTATTAATAATACATATATATTCCAACTTCTATGATTCTACCCTTATGGAAAAATACACTCAACTTTTGGTGTTAACCGTTAAAAAAACACCAAAGAAAAACCCTTAAAGTTGGGTGTGATTTCGGACCGCCAATTGAAGGTTAACCATCATTTGAAGGTTAACCTTCAATTGGTGATCCAAAAATCACACCCAACTTTAAGGGTTTTTCTTTGGTGTTTCTTTAACGGTTAAACACCAACAGTTGAGTGTATTTTTCCGTAAGGGTACAGCGCGGTCACCCATCCGAGTCAGTACCGCACCTAACATCGCTTGACATTGATGATCGAACGGACTAGTGGCGATCCTTTGATTCTGACGCTTCCTTGTTGCTTATACTCCTATATAACGTATTTTTATAGCGTTCAAAAATCGTGTATTGATAATAACTGGTAAATATTAAAAATAATAATGCAATTACAATTAATGTACAATCATTATTAATATAAAATTCGTATATTTAACATAATATGAAATTAATATAATAACGTTAACAGCATGCATGAGAACGCCTAAAGACGCTACCGGACAAAATAAAGAATTTATTTAATGAATTGAAAAATAATTAAGAATCAAATTTAAAGAAACATAAATCTAAAAAAAATCTATTCTTTATGTATGTGTGTGCATATATGTTTACGGAGTAAATTATAGTACTATATTATCAATACTCGATTAATAATAATAATAAGGGCCGTCAATTGACACTTAACGAAGATTAACACAATAACATTTAAACGACACTCAACGATAAAGGGATCATGGCGCCACTGATTAAATCGACATAGAACATTAAAGGTTAACACCCTGTTAACACCAAACCAACATCCAACGATGAGGATCAATCTCCAACCTACATTAAACATGAAGGCTTAATCCCCAACCTACACTTATCATTGAGAATAAACTCCCAATATACACTCATCATTGAGGATTAAACCCACAACTTACCTAAACCTTAATGGTCAACACTCCATCTACACCTAAATTTAAGAGTTGACACTTAACTTTGATGGCAAACACTAAACTTACGCCCAAATTTGAGTGTCAACTCGCGTAAGTTTAGTGTTAACACTTAACTGTGGGTGTTAACCATCGAAGTTGTGTGTACTTTTTCATAAGGGTATTAATATTAAATATTTCAATAATTATAAAATTACGGGAGAAAGATTGTTAGTGATGGCATTAATGATAATGTATGTTAGTCTAAAAATTATCTTGTTTAAGGGGATCCTATAGCGAAGGCCGAACTTCCTCGATGTCGATAATGTCAACATTTCTAACCCTGTTTTCTCTATATCTGTCCTTGTCTAACTATTGTAATCTGTCCTTGTTTGATCGCTGCGCCATCTCTCGCTACACGCAATATTGCTTATCCTATCAACCTGCATGTGCTTTTGCATATATAAAAGTTAAAAGCATGCAACTTTTTTTCTAGGCTTTTAATCTTACAATTAGTCTGTCTAGTAAGAGCGTGGTCTGCCTAATGTATAGAAAAATTGAGTTAGCAAAATTTTGAAATACATATAGATACATTCTATTTGATTAGAGCTAAGATGCAATTACATTAATAATGTGTCCAGTCACCATCGTCGTCGATAATTGATGACATCTCCGAAGCATATTTTGCACTACAGTCTGTCAAGTAAGAGCGTGGTCGCTACAACTCGCAGTTGGTAAAAGCTGTACTCCTGATTCTTGCGTGAGTCGATAGAGGATATTTTTCTCCTTGATGCTTTGCGAAGAAAAGCTCAGTTGCCGTTAAAGTTTTGCCAGAGCAAAGCATAGGGGCCATTCCGCGTGAACCGGATCAGTCACCTCTCAGAAATGAATCAAATTTTGCATATCGGTTGTTTCTGACGAGATAAAATATGGTGTCAAATATTTTTTTTTTAATTGCAAATTTTTTCGACTTATGAATAATGGAAAATTTACCGCCTTTTTATTTAATAATTGCATAACTTTTTTCCTTTAAGTGCAATATGAAAATTTTTTAAATAAAAGTTGTCACAAAAGGACTATATTTTATGATAAAATTATTTACAACATAAAAAAAAGTTATTTCGTACTATTTATTAAACAAATTATTTTTCAATAATTTTTTTAACTGTCAGGGAGACGATCGAAAAATAAAAAAAAAATTTTGTTAGAAACTTTCAAGCTTCCAATATACCACAAAAAATTTTCATCGATGTGTTTTGTTTCGTTATCGAGAAAATAATTGTTTAATTTTTGTACGCGTGAAGAATCGGTACTCGGTGCGGCAGCCACGTCTGTACGGTGACCGCTCTTGCTCGCTGGCCTTGCGGCGCGCTAGGCGAACTTAATATCCAAGTTAATTTTCTCAAAAACGAAATACGATGATGATTCGCGACCACGGTTTGCTGGACTTTTCTCGTTTGCTTCACTCATACTGAAGTGGATTGAAGATACGGCGAATTTGACCGGGACGCGAATCGCGAACGATTTTAAACGAGCGGCTCCAAGTAATTAATTAAGAGGAATACCTTCTTAGGGCGAGTGTCCCGAGCGGTCTGGTCACGTGGAATTTCTTTCTCGTTCCGCCGGCTTGGTTGTGCACCATCTATCTGCACGCGTGCGTACCCTTTTGTTAATAACAAGTTTCTCCTGTACATACAAATCTTCATTTTTCCTACTTCTTTCCTTCTCTCTCTCTCTCTCCCCCCCCCTCTCTCTCTCTTTCTCTTTCTCTCTCTCTCTCTCTCCCCCTCTCTCTTTCCCTATCTCCTCCCTCTCTGTCTGATTCTTTGTTCCTTATAAGTTTGAATCTTCAATATTTCTAAAATAGTTGTGCACATAGAATAGCGGTTATCAAACTTCCTTTCGTTTTGTTTCGATTATATTCCTACAAAATGCCAAAAAATCGGTGCTGCAATCCTTTGCAGCTTAGTGGCCATAATTGGGTTACAAATTTATTTGTACAAATTTGCAGGAATATAATCGAAATAAAACGAAAGGAAGTTTGATAACCGCTATTCTATGTGCACAACTATTTTAGAAATATTGAAGATTCAAACTTATAAGGAATAAAGAATCAGACAGAGAGGGAGGAGATAGAGAAAGATAGAGGGGGGGGAGAGAGAGAGAGAGAGAGAGAGAGAGAAGAGGGGGAGGGGGGGAGAGAGAGAGAGAGAGAGAGAGAGAGAGAGAGAGAGAGAGAGAGAGAGAGAGAGAGAGAAGGAAAGAAGTAGGAAAAATGAAGATTTGTATGTACAGGAGAAACTTGTTATTAACAAAAGGGTACGCACGCGTGCAGATAGATGGTGCACAACCAAGCCGGCGGAACGAGAAAGAAATTCCACGTGACCAGACCGCTCGGGACACTCGCCCTAAGAAGGTATTCCTCTTAATTAATTACTTGGAGCCGCTTGTTTAAAATCGTTCGCGATTCGCGTCCCGGTCAAATTCGCCGTATCTTCAATCCACTTCAGCATGAGTGAAGCAAACGAGAAAAGTCCAGCAAACCGTGGTCGCGAATCATCATCGTATTTCGTTTTTGAGAAAATTAACTTGGATATTAAGTTCGCCTAGCGCGCCGCGCGGCCAGCGAGCGAGAGCGGTCACCGTACAGACGTGGCTGCCACACCGAGTACCGATTCTTCACGCGTACAAAAATTAAACAATTATTTTCTCGATAACGAAACAAAACACATCGATGAAAATTTTTTGTGGTATATTGGAAGCTTGAAAGTTTCTAACAAAATTTTTTTTTTATTTTTCGATCGTCTCCCTGACAGTTAAAAAAATTATTGAAAAATAATTTGTTTAATAAATAGTACGAAACAACTTTTTTTTATATTGTAAATAATTTTATCATAAAATATAGTCCTTTTGTGACAACTTTTATTTAAAAAATTTTTGTATTGCACTTAAAGGAAAAAAGTTATGCAATTATTAAATAAAAAGGCGGTAAATTTTCCATTATTCATAAATCGAAAAAATTTGTAATTAAAAAAAAAAATATTTGACACCATATTTTATCTCGTCAGAAACTACCGATATGCAAAATTTGATTCATTTCTGAGAGGTGACTGATCCGGTTCACGCGGAATGGCCCATATGTATTTATGGAAGTACGGTTTAACAAAAAGAAAAAGAACCTAATTTACCTATCTCGTAGGCAAATGGAAATGGAGAAACGATAAAAAATATTTGGTTGCGTTTCACAGAAATGGGCGATGGAGGGGCTCATTCCATATTGTCAAAATTGTCAGAGGCGTTTATCGTGGGCTGGCTATTTTTTACTTACTGATAGAGGCGTCTGGCTACTTTTTATTTACTGCCAGAGGTATTTATCGTGGGTTAGCTATATTTTATTTACTGTCAAAGGCGTTTATCGTCAACTGACAATATTTAATTTATTGCCAGAGGCGTTTATCATGGGCTGGATAGTACAAATAAAGCGTTTTTTATGAGCTGACTAGTAAAAACGAATTATCAAAGGCATTTGTTGTGAGCTGATTGTGAGTTATATGAAAATGCTACAGGCGTATATATTATACGTACAATTTTCATAAAACGCTATATGGTCACTTACAAAAAAGTCGCAATAGTCCGATATTCACTGCAGTACTAAAAACGCATAGTTTATATCACGTACATTATAGATTTTCAGTACTGCTGTGAATGTCGTACTGTTGCAACCTTTTTGTAAGTGACCATACGTTTATCTTCGGAAGCACGTACTCTCCGAGTCACCAATTTTGCCGAGCTTTTACAGGAATGTAGTATTGGTATAGAAGTACCAAATGCTATCGGAGTCGATGCACCACCACTCAAGCGTTTTCGAGAAATCGCGGAATTTAGCACGCTACATTAGTATCGTTGCTGTAAAAGGTTTATCAAGCAACGTCGGTAGCTCAGAGGATTAGGCGCCGCGCTACGAGTCTGCAGGTCGCGTGTTCGCTTACTTTGTTATTTTTTTCACTCTCTTTTTTCTTTTATTGTTACAAATAAAAATGTGTAAGATGTATAACAATACGCAGACAAATTTTTTATATTATAGAACGTTTTTTTGTCTTTATTGTGAAAAAAAGTAACAGTGCACATATAAGTAGACAGGGAGTCCCAGTTTAATAACCTCATGCAAAAATATAAAAAATTGTAGAAGATACGGAAACATTTTTTAGCTACAATTTATTGCTTATGGTTTGAAGGAAGACATGAAATGAGAATTTTGGATCCGGCGCTCACTTTGGACCCAATAATACCCAACTTGATTGTCTGTAATGTAAACCTCAATTTTTATTATGTCATCTTTTTCTACGAATTAATTTGAACAACTTTTGTCTGAAACATTTTTTTATTTGCCTAATATTTTTTTAGATGTTCAAGGAAAACTTGATAACTTTTGCAATATTTAGCTTACAATATCTTGATAATTGTTAGTCGGAGGGAAAAATGGTACTTTTCCCTCCGAAAAGGACGTTTTTACTTCATTTGGTCTACAAAATATGCTGTTGCAATAGTACGCCAATTTTTGTAAACATTTGTGTATACATGAAAACTCCACAGAGATGTATACTCAAGATTTTACAAAAGTTGTGATACTATTGCAACAGCATATTCTTGATGCCAAATCAAGTAAAAAAAAGTCTCCTGTATCACTTTTCCCTCTACAAGGATTAAAATAAATAAATAAATTAATTAATTATAATTGTGTATGCAGTTTATTTCACGAATAATTGCTTTTATATCATTGTACCTATCTGTTTGTACACCTATACATACAGAAAACAATAAACATATGCATAACTTATTCCCTTGTTTCATATTTCGCCGCCTAGATGATACATATATTTATATACTTATTATTTGTGCATTGTTATTTTTTTTTTTCATGACAAAGACAAAAAAACGTTCGATGATATAAAGGATTTGTCTGCGTATTGTTATACATTCTGTACATTTTTATTTGTAATAGTAAAAGAAATAAGAGAGTGAAACAGATAACAGAGAGTAGACGAACACGCGACCTGCAGTCGTAGCGCAGTCTAGTCCGTCCGGCCAGCGACATTACTTGACGAACCTTTTACTGCCGCGGTACTAATGTAGCGTGCTGAACTTCAAACCGATTTCTCGAAAACGCTTGAGAAGTACATTACCTCCCAATAGCATTTGGTACTTGTATACCAAACTACATTCCTGTATTGTATGTACTTATATGGCTATTGCTATGTTTACGCGGAGCGTTATACTTTTGTAAGAATTATCTCGGCTAGAACCCCCGTTTACGCGGAGAAAATTATCGTAAGTTGTGATAGTTTGAGTAAGTTACTACGGAAGTGTGTAACGCTCGCGTAAACATAGTATATGTAGTATATTAGAATATGTGTGCGTGCGCGCGTGTGAGTTCACACATATTATAATACATGCAATTGTAATTCTAATATTGCGTACAAATATATATTCATGTTTTGCATGAATACCTCATTAGAGCAATATACAGAATTATATTTACGATAATGTAAGAAACGGAATTAAAAATATTGACATTATCGACATATTGATTCCAATTCCTACCACCGTGAAGGTAAAGGGCGGGCGCTGTAACTCGCGTTAGAGTTCGCCGGCCTTCTTTCCCGACTCTAATCGAGTTCGCCTGCGGCTCCAGCATCCCCTTAATTTTATTGTTTGATAAGTACACTTTTCTTAGATTCAACCACCTTGTAATATTATTAAAGTTCCTGAGAAGTGGGTCGTAAGTTTCCAAGCGACAAAATGTGACTCTACCTGCTTTCTTAGACGCAGGTTCTGAACTCTTTCTTTCAGACATATCTGTAATCAATATTGAGGAACACTATGTAGATTTAAATTTGGTTAAAACAGTTTTGAACCTGCAATATTTAATATATATACATACAATTACTGCGTTCGGCAATACAAATCTGAGGCGTCGGAGTGCTCTTTTACCTCGCAAATCGTTCGGCATTGCCTATAATGCCGAACGATTTGCGAGGTAAAAGAGCACTCCGACGCCTCAGATTTGTATTGCCGAGCGCAGTAAGTATAAACATAGCTTTTAAAATAAATAAGTTAATAACAAAGATTAAATTATCTTTACTTATTACCTTTAATATATGTCGTAATTAACCGATTTTTCACTTGATTTTTGACGTTGTGCACTTCTTAGCTGAAATTGATACAGGTGATGTGTGTGTGTGTTGCGACGAGCCTCGAGATTACTACGGTATAGCTTTAGGTACCAATATTGCATTGTTTACATTCTTAGGACGTCCGTATTCATAGTTGGATCTTATATGTAAGACCGTCTGTACGATCTTAAAGTGTTATGAACCAATCACAGAGCCGTATTAGCATCTTAAGACATTGAAATAAGACTATGAATACGGGCCTTAAAACGACGTTAGCAAAATAAAGTTTTAAACCTCTCTGGAAGGGCAAAAAAACATTTAAAATTAAATTATACAATAAATCACATAATAAACGCTTAGAATTTCTTTAAAGAAAAGAACGAATAAATTCTTAAAAAATTTTTTTAAAGAAAAGAACGAATAAATTCTTAAAGAATTTCCTTAAAGAAAAGAACGAATAAATTCTTAAACAAATTATTAAACGAATTTCAGCGCATTCTTTAGCCAAATGGGAAATGGAGTGTACGTTGTAAACAATGAATTTTTCTCCATATATTGCCTTAAAATGAATAATAAATGTTCTTAGCAATTCATTGGCATAGTTATACATTGTGCGAACTAAAACTGGACTGGCTAATATATAAATAGCAGCATGAAGAAGGAGATAGTGCTTATAAATGTTTGAATCTAATGGTCCGAAAAAAACAAAGATGCCATCATAAATACACATTCTTCGTAACTCTGTGCTTTTGTAAAAATGTGCTTTTGAAAAATCTTCCCGTTTTCTATTAAAATCATTTGGGCAATACTTTAAACTAATTTTAAGCAGATCCGACACAGCTGCAATGTCATTTAAACTGAGTCTGAAATGACCCTTCCATTCAAGCCATGCCATAAGTAGCCTCTTGAATACTCCAGAATAAACAAGATGCATCGGAACTGCATTGCAACAAGTTCCAAACGGAACTGCGACACCATTTTAGTTCCCACATTAAGAAGAGGAGAATAACCGTTGTGATGAATTGGTTGATTCTGATTTACAAAAGATTCATCAGTACGAAGTGATTTATCAAGATTGATAAGGATAGGTCGTGATCGAGGTGGGAGATCAATCGCGGTAACGGAGACAGATCGCTACAACTATTGCTTCACTGCTGACTGATATATTTTCAATTTAATTGCACGGTACAAAAGTCACGGGGATCACTTCAGCGGATTCACGTACAGAGAGAGTGAAAACGGAAGTCGTGATAAGCGCAAGTGTCGCCGCTTACTCGATACACAATCATCGCGAGATATCGATCAAAGTCCCGATAATTATCATACCCGACATGACGCCGGATGGCGCCACTCGGACTGAGTGTGCGTATTGCCGCGGGAACTCAACTTCCCAACACGCCCCCTCAATTGCGCACACGACCAATTCCTTCTGAGCTACGATGCGCTGGCAATCCCGAGTCCCTCGACGCAGCTCCAATGGTTGGTGGCCGGCAGTGCCTTCGTCAGTACGTCGGCCACCATTTCGTTGGTGGGTACATGCTCCAAGGTCACCAAGCCCTCGGCGACAGACTGCCTGAGGAAATGATACCTTATATCGATGTGCTTCGTGCGAGGGTGGTACATATGATCGTGCGCTAGGTACTGCGCCCCTCGATTATCGATATATAGCACGGCGTCAGCCATGTGACCCAGTCCTAACTCGGTGAGAAGACTGCGCAAGTATAGCCCTTCCTTGACCGCCTCCGTCATGCTGACGTACTCCGCTTCCGTCGAGGACAACGCCACAGTGCGCTGCTTCTGAGACTTCCACGAAATAGCCGCTCCGCCGAGCAGAAAGGCGTACCCGGTAAACGAGCGTCGGTCAATCGTGCAACCGCCCCAGTCCGCGTCTGAGTAGCCGGTCAGCGACTGGTCAGTCCTGAAAAATAGCAAGCCCAAGTCTGTGGTCCCCGCCAAGTACCTGAGTACCCGCTTCGCAGCCAGCCAATGCCGCTTCCTCGGGTTATTGTTGAACTGCGCCAACCTGGACACGGCATTCGCTATATCTGGTCTCGTGGCGACAGCCAAGTACATGAGAGCACCGATAAGCTCCCTATAAGGCCAAGACCCAGCCTCCGAACCTACCGGAACCTCCGGTGTATCCCTTGAGTGAAGTTCCGAGGGTGTCGAGACGGGATTACATTGCTCCATCCCATATCTCGCCAGCACGTCCAATGTGTATCCCTTCTGGGTAAGGAGGATTGCATCTTCTTCTCGCGTGATCTCAAGCCCAAGGCAACGTCTGGCTATGCCGAGGTCCTTGATCTCGAACTCCTTCATCAAGTCCTGCTTGACTTCCATCATCCATTGCTTGTTTCGGGAAGCCACCAATATGTCGTCCACATAAATCAGTAGCAGAAGTGTGTCATCTCCACGGCGTGCTTGGTACAAGCACGGTTCTCCGCGGGTCGGTGAGAGCCCCATGCTCTCAAGCTTTTCCTTCAGACGAATGTGCCACTGTCGAGCGGCTTGGCGTAGACCATATAAGGCCTTCTTCAATCGACAGGCATTTCCGCCCGATTTAAGGATTTTTATCATCGTCTCGGCTCGATTCTTCACCTCTGGAGTGATGCTCTTCTCGAGGACTAATCGCTCGAGCGTATCCAACAGCATATCCGGAACATCCATGATGACCTCCTCCTCGAGATTTCCGTTCAGATAGGCTGTGACAACATCGAACTGCCAGATGGTTAGATTGAGTTCAGCTGCGAGGGCTAGCAGCAATCTAATTGATTCGAGTCGAGCCACAGGCGCAAACGTGCGGTGGTAATCAACGCCGAACTTCTGGCTAAACCCTTTAGCCACAATTCTGGCCTTTCGCCTCTCGATGGATCCATCTGTGGCATACTTGTTCGTCAGAACCACCCGGCAGCCCACACTCTTCTGGCCCTCGGGTTTCCTAATGACGTCCCAAGTATCATTCTTCACCAGACTCTCCACCTCGGACAGTATGGCATCCTTCCATTCCTCATGTTCCTCACTGGACATGGCCTTGCGTAGGGACACCTCTGCAATGCCGGCAAACATCCCCTGCAGAGACCCGTCTGGCGGCAAGGCTGCATCGAGGAAAACATCATCGTCTAGCTCGTCGTCGAGTATCTCCACAGGCACTTCAGTATTATCCGGCTCGCTACCTGTAAATGTCTGATATACCTTACGAGGGCGCCCCCTTCCACCGGTACGCACTAATCTCGGTCGCCCACGTGCACGTCGGGCGCCTCCTGTGACAAACGGCGGCACGGGTCGATGATCTGGAGTGGGTGAAGACGTTGGCGAACCACGTGCTCCTTGTCGCGGCTGGGGTGTCGGTCCGGACAAGCGGTCCGAATTTGCAGCATCCTCGCCGGAGCGCTCCTCCACCTTCAACAAGTCACTTATATTATATTCATCAGTCATGCCTTCGGGCGACGCCTCAAGGAACATGACATCTCTCGCAACGATAGCTTTTTGCTGTTCAGGCATCCACACACGGTATCCCTTGGACTCTCGTGGGTAACCAATGAGCACTCCTTCAGCTGATCTAGGCGCGAACTTGTCCTTCGTCGGGTCCTTGTCAAGAACGAACACCTTCGCTCCAAACGTTCTGAGATGATCCAGCTTCGGCAACTCGCCAGTCCATTTCTCGTAGGGGGTAAGGCCTCCCAAGCTACTGGACGGACAGCGATTCCGTATATGGCAGGCGGTAGCGACCGCATCTGCCCAGAACATCGAGGATAATCCGGACTGTAGCATCAGGCAACGCGACATATCCAGGAGAGTTCGGTTCATACGCTCGGCGACCCCATTCTGCTGAGGGGTGCGAGCGACCGTTAACCGCCGCTTAATCCCGAGATTCGCCAACAGGGAATTCATCTCGTCATTGAGGTACTCCCTGCCGTTGTCGGATTGCAGAGCCATAATGCTCTTTCCAGTCTGTCGTTCAACAAAGTCTTTGTAATGTCTAAATGCATCACAAACCCCGCTCTTCTGCCTGAGGAAGTACACCTCACACCATCTCGAACTGTCGTCTATGAAGGTGACAAAGAATCTGGCACCATTCGCTGACTGAACACGAAGAGGGCCTACAACATCAGTGTGCACGATGCTCAATACCTCGGCACACGGTGGGTCCCTGCTTGGAAATGGGAGAGCGGTCATCTTTCCCCGTAAACAAATCTCGCACCATTTCAGGTCCTCAGCTTCCTTCGCGGATGGCGACTGTTGATCGAGACGGCCTATGACCTTAACTAGGTCCTTGGAATTTAGATGCCCCAGTCGTTCGTGCCACTTCCACAAATCGGAACGTCGAGGTGCGCTGGCAACTCTCGCACTATCGACCTCTTCCTGAAGGTAATATAGGTTACCTCGTCGGCGAGCCTCCATCCTCACATTTCCATCCTCATCAGCAACCAGCGCTGAGTCTCTGCGGAACATAACCGTGTGGCCTCTGTCAGTGATCTTAGCCACGGAAACTAGGTTGGTCCTTAAGTCTGGAACAAAAAGTGTATTTTGAAGCTCAACCACACGACGACCCTGGTTACCCGACATCGGTATCTTCACGGGTCCTTTTCCTTCCACCATTGTTGAAGCTCGACTCGCCAGGTTAAGTCTGCCCGTCGTCGAAGAGTCAATCTTGTCAAAGAGACTTCTCTCGCCACACAGATGCGCGGTGCACCCGCTGTCCAGAATCCATGCGCGCTCGCTCGCGGGTTCGTCTGAGACTCGGCAGCCATCTTCAAAAGTAGAGTGGTGAGCCAAATATGTGTCGTCAGCCGTATTAGCAGCCGGCTTAGCCGGAGGGCGGTTCGTGGGCTTCTGCTTCGATTTATCGGAGGACTCGCCCGAAATATCCGGGCAATCAGGAGACTTATGCCCTGGCTTTCCACACTTGTAGCACACGATCCCCGGTGCGCCTTCAATAGAGCTTTTGCGCTCTATCTTCCCTTTACGTCGTCTCGGTAGGCGTCTTCCACCTCGGCTGGTCGCGAGAGCGCCGGCCGCCTCTACCACTGCAGACTGTGCCCTGACGTCATTCTCTTCCAGAATTTTGACCTTAAGAGCCTCAGCTGTGGGGAGCTCGTCGCGTGACTCGATCGCGCACCTAAAATTCTCATAGCTTGGTGGAAGACTATACAATAACATGATAGATAATAAATCGCCATTTATCTGTACATCCATAGCCGAAAGTTTGTCGACCGCGTTAAAGAATCTGTTCATATGATCTCTTACGTCTCCACCGTCCACCAAGCGCTGCAGAATAAGCTGCTTGAGTAGTGTCGCCTTCCTCGCCGGTCCTCTCGACGCATAGATTGACTCGAGCTTGAGCCAGACCTCTCTCGAGGACGTCAAATGTCGAACCTGTGGAAGCTCCGACGGATGGATGGACAAAATCAAGTCCGATCGTGCCTTTCGGTCGTTCTTCCGCCATTGTGCTTGCGCCGCTGCGCTCGCGGCTATGGCCGAGGCACTGGAATCCGTCGGTTGCGGGAGGGAACACTCACCGCTCACATACTCCCACAGATCACCCTTTATGAGCACGGCTTCTATCTGCATTCGCCACGTGTCATAATTGTCCTTCGTCAGGAGTTCAATTTTAGCCGGGTTCACCATAGTCATTGTTCTTCACGGCAAAAGATCACTTTATCACGAGCACGTGGTAACGCGAAGTATTGATATCGAGAAGCACGCGGCAACGCAATAATGTCGAAACGTAGAGTTGATGACGCGATATCGAACAGCACGCAGTGACGCAGAGTTAGCAACGCGATATCGAACGGCACGCGGTAACGCCAGCACACGTTACTTGGTTCTCATCACAAGTACGCGGTAACGCGATTCTACCACGGCACGTGGCAACACAACCTCACAGTTCGATCGCGAGATCAATCGCACCTTGCACGTCCTGGGCCCATAACCTGATAAGGATAGGTCGTGATCGAGGTGGGAGATCAATCGCGGTAACGGAGACAGATCGCTACAACTATTGCTTCACTGCTGACTGATATATTTTCAATTTAATTGCACGGTACAAAAGTCACGGGGATCACTTCAGCGGATTCACGTACAGAGAGAGTGAAAACGGAAGTCGTGATAAGCGCAAGTGTCGCCGCTTACTCGATACACAATCATCGCGAGATATCGATCAAAGTCCCGATAATTATCATACCCGACATGACGCCGGATGGCGCCACTCGGACTGAGTGTGCGTATTGCCGCGGGAACTCAACTTCCCAACAAAGATCAACAAAAGTCGTTCTATTGACAATCCATTTACCGACTACTGTACATTTTTCACACGCACCGTATCCATTATGTCCAATAATACACTTTATAAAAGCACGTGCAGGAGCATCAAGAATATAATGGCGCACACTAAATTTAACCTGTGATCCATCATATTCAAATCCATTCTTAAAAAGATCATTTAATTCATTAACCAAATCCTTCAAGTAATCATAAACATTTTGGGGATCTTTATGCCCCACATAAAGTCCTATGATAAATGGTTCATTTAAAGCGCAAACTAATTTTCCTAAGATTGGCCAAAATTTCAAGGTAGAACTTTTTGAAACTGGAAGTCCATCCATATTAATATCAATTCTTATTTCACCATAGCGTGATAAATATTCGCCAACATTAAGTGCATTCAAGTTCTGTTCAATTCCTTTATACCAAAATCGACCACCACTTTCAAAGTCAATAACAGGATGTGACGTGACATTGTCGCGTCTACCTCCCAGGCGGTAGCTCGGCCGAGGGGAAGGTCGGGGATGGCGCCTCGACACGAGTAGGGGAGGGCTAATAGCGCTAATAATCGTTCTTTTCTGTAAGCTAGATGTAAGTGCGACAGGTGGTGCCGGAGCGTGGGATCAACGTCGGAGATCTGTAACGACTTTCGTGTCGCAACGAGGGAAGGACGGACGCTTGGGGAGCGCCAGGCGAAGTGGTTGGCCGACGGGCGGACCGCTGGGGCCCGCCGCCGCGGAGGCGCAAGGAATGTCTCGCCCAGCACATCTAAGCCCGCCGCAGCAGATATATAGAGGGGTACGGCACCGCTACTGCAGAGCGGATGCACGACCCAGACGCCTCCCCCGACGGTACCAAGGGCACCGAGCAGCATAGCCGTGGCCTGGCCAGCCCGGCTGATCCTGGAGTGGGCCCGCAGTCGAACAGCCGATTGAAATTACCGCGGGCAGGCAGCGGATTGAGCGGTGCCGCGAGCGGAGCGGCACGCGCCACATTACGGCAGGGCGGAAAATCGCGAGCTTGAGGCGCATGCGCGGGGGCCCAGCGTGGTCCCGCCGGGCCGGTCACTCGTCACTGTCGAATCAGCCGCAGCCGAGGAGCCACCCCCGGAAAAGTGTCCCGACGCAGCCGAGCAACAGCGAGCGACCTTGTAAGATCTCCACTCCGGTGCTACCACGGTAATTAGAGCTCGATCTCGGTCCGAATAATTGTCGCGCGTGATTATCGATTAGAGTACCGTTGTGTCGATCAGGTTATATCCTGCACGTGACTACCGGCTCCCGCTGTTGCGAGTGCCGGTGAGATTACTCCTGCATTCCAGCGGAGTGTGTGATCGCGAAGCGGCCGAGATCGAGCCCGGAAAAGTCTCATAAAGCCCTCCTCGGAAGCTCTCGCGGCCGGCAGTCAAATCGTGTGCGTGTGTTATTGCGTGTTCGTGAACGGAGGCGTATCGTGTACGTGTGAAATTGCGTATTTGTGAATCGAGGCGTGCCGTATGCGTTATACGGTATTGCGTGCGTGTCGTGGAAAGCCGTGTACGTTGTCGCGGACGTGTTGATCGCGTATATCGTCGCGGATGTATCGTGTTATCGCGAACTATCGGACATTCTGTTGCGTACGTGGCGAGTGTCGCGGAATATCGGGCGCGTTAGGGGCGCGTTTCGGCAGAGGTATTGCGCCGCGCTCCTGGAAGAGCCTCGCGGATATATTGCGTCGTCTCCGTGCGGGCAAATATCGTCGCGTTCGCTCAGCGGAGAGTTTCGCGGCCATACGGTCGGAATAATTCGGTATCGTTGTGGTGATTGAGGCATTGCGTTGCCTGTTCGCGGTCACGATCTTGTGAATTCCGCCGTATATTCGTGTATGTGTCTTCGCGGGCCGATTGCCGGGTACTTCGACTTATGTATTGCGGGACAATACCCTCGGCCCTGCGAATTCTCGTTTGTTGCGTGATTGCCGTGTCCTATTTCGTTTGCGACACATAACTCTCGTTCGTTCGCGTTTGGTTTCGTCATGAGACATATTATCGTTGCGTGATTACCGGGTTCTGTTTCGTTTAGGGAATGTATTATATTCTTCATCGTTTCGCTTACCGAGTTCTGTTTATGAAATATATTATATTCTTTATCTTATTACTTGCTGTGTGCTGATTGCGCTACGCTCCTTCCTCACCTCCCTCGACAAAGAACTGACACCCTGAGTTAGCGTTGGACAATCGCGTAAGGGATTGAGCTATCGAAACGTGGTGCGCGTAATCGCACCTGGCGCCCATTAGGATATTTCGTCGGGAGATTACTTTCGCGGATACCGGGAAGCTACCGTCTTTTACGGGTAATTTGCGGCAGCGCCCCTTCGGCTGGCGAGACCGAAGGAAAACGGGTCGCAAAATTTTGGCGCCCAACGTGGGGCGATCTCGCTTAAGCAAACGAAGAATATTAATTACGAGGAATTGTGAGGAATCGGCGTGCGCAATAATTATGGAATTATTTTCTCTGTGTACTGTGTGAATCCCCTCTATCGTTTTGTCTACCGTATATGTAAGTTGTGCGTTATATTCGGCTCTGGAATGTCGGTGCCACGAACATTGCGCGACCTTGATCGTTGAGTTCGCTCTGTTTGGTTTGCCTGCGGGTATTGTTCGGAGACCGTGCGTGTTTCGTTCGCTTTTCTTGCCGAATTCCTGCGTATTTACCGCGATCGGGATGTTGTCGTTTTCGGCTTTAGCGTGAGGGGCCGAATATTATGATAGTTTACGTCTTGATTTCGCAGCGCGAGAGGAAGCTGCCTTTGGTAATTGTGTATGCGCGCAATGAGTACTAGCGTATATATTTGATTTGGTTAGCGTCCCACCCCAGTAGATGAATTTCGTTACCGGGTGTCGTACAATAACGGGCGATTTTCGACTACGATTTATATTCGGGGCTTGCACCCTCTGGATTTCTCCTGTTTCTTGCGGTCGCGTTGATAGCTGGGTTAGATTGTCTCGAAGAGTTAGTCAGCGCCCCGATTATACGAATATTTAGGGAGCTTCAGGGGCGGATTACCGGTTACATACGGGGTGGCGATTAAGTAAGTGGCCTCTGCGCGTGGCGGTTGCCGATATTGTCGTGACTGGCTCGTGATATTCGCGTTATCGTTGTCGATCCTTCCGCGATTGACTAGGGTGAGCCCTAAATAGAGATACCGATTTCTCTCTGCGCGTGCTACCGTGTGGGTCGCCTTATCGCCTGGCTGTTCGCGCGGTGGGCTGCGAGGGTCCGCGACGGGATGCGGAAGGACGCGCCGACGTATTGCTGGATCGCTAAGCTTAGCGCGGACGAGGCCCGCCGACATTTAGAGGATAGGGGCCTCAGTACCGACGGCATACTTCCGGTTTTGCGCGCGCGACTACTTAAGTTCGAGCTCGCGAAACTCCCGGGAATGGACCCGTTAGCCCAGACCGAGGACGGGCCCGCGGCAGGACGACGGATTGCTGTCCGAGCAGGCGGATGCGGTCGCGGGGGCGGAGGAGCTACTCGCGAGTTTAGGAATGACGCGAACGCCGCCCCATGGGGACTCGGGTCCGCGGGCGGCGGAGACTCTCGCGGGGGCGGACGCGCGGGGCGCGCGACCCCGGACAGCGGGGGAGCCACCGCGTTCGGCATATGAGCTGCCCCGCTCGGATCTTGACGCGCGTCATCGGGCGTTTGAGCCGTCGCGGTCGTCCTATGAGCCTAAGGGCCGAGGGATAAGCTATGATCCGGCGAGGGTGGGGGCGGAGGAGTCGAATTATCCGTTCCCGTCGCTGCGGGCCGAGCCGAGGCCACTCGCGGCGGACAGACGGTCCACGCGGGGGTCCGCTTCCGAGGCGTACAACCTCATGCGGAAGTGGAACCTCCATTTTTCGGGGAAGCGGGGTAACGACGCGGAGGCTTTCCTTTTGCGAATCAAGGAGGCGCGCGCTATTATCCCAGTCGAGGACGCGGATTTATTTAAATGTTTACCACTTTTTTTGTCGGACGTGGCGTTGTATTGGGTACGGCTCGAGGCGGGGAACTGGCGTAACTGGGACGATTTCGAGGGGGCGTGGAGAGCGCGGTTCGGCGACCCCGACTACCAATATATGCTCCGGGAGGAGGTCCTACGGAGGACTCAGGGGGAGCACGAGGCCGCCGCGGACTATCTGACGTGCTTGCGCGCGTTGTTCGGTAGAATGAGCCCTCCCTGGAGTTTATCGGAGCAGTTAACGTTCGCTCACAGAAACCTGTTACCGCGCTTGCAAGGCGCGATCCGTCGACAGGAGTTTCGTGATTACCACGAATTAGAGGATCTGGCTACGCGGGTAGAGCGCAGTTTACTCGCGGATAAATACTACCGACCCCCGTTACCGCCGGAACAGTCCATCTTTCCCGATTTGGCGTACCACGCGCCCAAGGGGAGACCGAAAACCCCAGCTACGGTCGCCGCCGGAGAGGCCGTGGGCCGTAAGAACGGGAACAGAAAGAAAGCCGCGAGGGCTGCCGCGGGCGCAGCTGCCGCTGCCGTCTCCGCGAGCCCGGCGGTTGCGAGTGCCGCGGCGGGAATCGGTGTAGGGGATGCGAATATGCAGTGTTGGAACTGCGAAAAGTTAGGACATCGCGCGCGCGATTGTAGGGAGCCGCGACAGACCCATTGTTACCGGTGTGGTAAGCGCGGGTTCACCACGAGGACTTGCCCGACCTGTTCGGGAAACGCGGAGGGGAGCGCGTAGGACGGGTCCCTACGGCCCCGAGTTCCGGAACCGAGACCCGACCTGTGAATTCCGATGCGGGAGAACTCCCGCACTCGTTCGTTACCTTCGAACCGGACGAATTACCGCCCCTCAGATATCTCAGAATTCGTATAGGCAGACATTCCATATTGGCGCTCGTAGACTCAGGGTCGAGCCGCACTTTGATCGGCCGTGAGGGGATACGGATCGCGGAAAGCCTAGGCGTGTCGACCACGTGCGGGACGGGGGCGCGCATTCGGATGGCGAACGGGCAAATAACCGCGATCCGAGGCGATGTCTCTCTGCCGATGCGTCTAAAGGGGAGAGGTCACGAAATGACCGTCGGGATATTGCCGGATTTAGCGGTTCCGTGTATCGTTGGCATGGACTTTTTGACGAAATTCGGCATCGCGCTCGACTTTGCTAAGGCCGAATGGTACTTTGCGGACAGGCCGCGTGATCGCTACCGTTTCGACAGAGAAAAGGCGTCTTCGGTTTGTGGACTAGTACAGCTAACACCAGATCAAAGCGATAGGCTAGATTTTTTTTTACGGACGCTGCCAACCCCAGCGGAAGACCCGGGGACGACCGATCTGACCGAACATAAGATCGACGTAGAGGGTCACGCGCCGATTAAACAGCGTTGTTATTTAGTGTCGCCCAAGGTCCAAGAAGCTATCCGCGCGGAGGTAAATAAGATGTTGAAAGCCGGAATTATCGAGCCCTCGTCGAGCCAGTGGTCGAACCCGATAGTTATGGTGAAAAAACCGAACGGTAAATATCGGTTTTGTATAGATTTTCGCGGCGTTAACGAGATTTCAAAGAAAGACGCGTATCCGATACCGAATATGGAAGGTATCACGAACAAATTACGCAAGGCGAAGTATATATCGACTATTGACCTGAGTCAAGCCTACTTTCAGATACCGTTAGCTAAAGAGAGTCGTGAAATCACCGCTTTTAGTGTCCCCGGGATGGGACTATTCCAGTTTCGTAGAATGCCATACGGTCTACATAACGCGCCGGCCACTTTCCAGAGGTTGCTCGACTCACTTATAGGCCCCGAAATGGAGCCATTCGCGTTTAACTACTTAGACGACATCATTATCGCGACCGAGACATTTGAAGAGCACATGACGTGGTTAAAGCGCGTGTTAGACAAAATATCGGCAGCGGGCCTAACAATAAACCGCGAAAAGTGCGAGTTTTGTCGACCACAGGTACGGTACTTGGGATTTATCGTCGGACAGGGGGGCCTAGCAACCGATACCGAGAAAATACAACCGATCTTGAAATACCAGGCTCCGCGAAACCTGAGACAGTTGCGCAGATTTTTGGGAATGTCCTCGTGGTACCGTCGATTTATACCGCAATTTGCCACGCTTAGCGAACCATTAACCCGCCTTTTAAAGAAAAACAGGCGCTGGGAGTGGGGGGTTGAGCAGTCTCGCGCCTTCGATCGCATCCGGGAACACCTTACGTCCGCCCCAATTCTCGCGTGTCCAAACTTTGAGGAACCTTTCGTGCTGCAAACCGACGCGAGTTCGGTGGGGCTGGGAGCCGTGTTAACGCAGAGACTGGAGGGCGAGGAGCGAGTAATCGCCTACGCGAGTCGCGTGCTAACCGACCCCGAGAGAAAGTATTCGGTTACCGAGCAAGAGTGTTTGGCCGTGGTGTGGGCCATCCAAAAATTCCGGCCCTACTTAGAGGGATATAAGTTCACCGTCGTCACCGATCACAGCAGTTTGCGGTGGCTGCATAACTTAAAGAACCCTACGGGTAGATTGGCCCGTTGGGCGCTCGAGTTGCTTGAATATGATTACACCGTTGAATATCGAAAGGGAGCCCTACACCACGTGCCAGACGCGCTGTCGCGGATGTACGAGGGGGAGGCGGACGAGGCCGTAAGCGTGAGCGTCGCGGTAGAGGTCCCGGAGTGTGAGGATACGTCGGATGCTTGGTACCGGAAACGATTTAACGAGGTGGCTACCGATCCCAAACGGTTTGCGCATTGGAGGATAGTAGAGGGGCAGTTATACTTTTTGCGGCCGAAGCCGGTAATTTCGGATATCGTGGAGGACCTCGATCGGTGGAAGTTGGTTTTGCCGCGGGAACTTCGGGCGGAAGCCCTTCGCGAGTCACACGACGCACCTCACGCCGGCCACCTGGGGATTGAGAAAACGTACCAGCGGGTCGCCGTTTCATATTATTGGCCGAACCTGTTTAGGGACGTGGCGAAATATGTCAGGACGTGCGACATGTGCCAGCGAACAAAAGTTGAGCAGGCGAGCCCGGCGGGCTGGATGGGGCGTCGCGCGGTGGAAGGGCCGTGGACCGCGATCGCCGCGGATATCGTCGGGCCGTTGCCCCGTAGCAAGGCGGGGTACCAGTACCTCTTGGTCATCCAAGACCTTTTCACTAAGTGGGTGGAAATTCGGGCGTTGCGGGCGGCCACGGGGCCAAAGATAAAAGAGGCACTCGAGGACTTGATCATATCGCGATGGGGCACACCGAAAACCCTCCTGACGGATAACGGTACCGAATTCATAAACAAGGTCATGAAAGGCTTCGCGGGGGAAAACGGGATAACACACGTGACGGTACCCCCCTACCACCCCCAAGCGAACCCCGTAGAAAGGGTAAATAGGGTCTTGAAAACCATGATCGTTGCCTTCATCGAGAAGGATCATCGCGAGTGGGATAGGCACTTGCTGCGGTTCCGTTTCGCGTACAACACGGCGAGCCACTCTTCGTTAGGTACCTCCCCAGCATTTTTGAATTTTGGACGCGAATTGATGCCGCCCGATGCGCTGCGCGACCGTCGCGAGAACGCTACCGAGGCGGAGGCGAGGGACCCGGCGGAATGGTCGCGGCGAATGGCGGAAATGACCGCAATTAGGGAGTGGGTGGCGGAAAACCTGGAGCAGGCAAACCAACAGCAGGCCGCGAAATATAATTTACGCAGGCGGCCACGCAGGTTTCGTGTCGGCGAGTTAGTGTTGAGGCGACAGCATGTCTTGTCGTCTGCGGCACAGAACATTGCGGGAAAGTTGGCGCCGAAGTTCCAGGGACCGTTTACGATCAAGCGAGTGATCTCTCCGGTCATTTACGAGCTTGCGCGGCCGGACGGATCACCTGTCGGGAAAATACATGTTCAGGACCTAAAACCTTACTACCTTCCTGACCCCGGATAATAGGGTTCCTTTTTTTTTCTCTCCCTGCGTGTGTCTTTTTTTTCCCTTTTTTTGTGCGATTCCTTTTTTTGTGGGTACTAGTTACCGGTGTTTTGTTTGTTTGTCCCAATTGCCGGTTCCCGGGCACTTGTAAGAACGATCGATAAAGGATGATTAAAGAACGTTTGGCTGTGTTGTTTCTAACCCCCCCCCCCCATCCTCCCGCCCGCGGGAGGGTATTCGCTTCGCGGGCGGAAACGCCACCCGACGGGAATCTCTCGGATGATGCTCGTGTTGTTCGGTTAAAGATCGGTATTGGGAGTCCGGGATGAGTACGGAGGGAGACGAGTTGTGGGAGCTTCCCGAGCTGATTGAGGGCGAAACTCGAGTCTTCGGTAGTGATGGCATGGCGGCGTTGACCGGTGCCGGAGTGGTGGTCGCTGTTGTCGGGGCCAAATTCCCCTCGGCACTCGTCTGGGAGGGGGGAGTTGTGACGTGACATTGTCGCGTCTGCCTCCCAGGCGGTAGCTCGGCCGAGGGGAAGGTCGGGGATGGCGCCTCGACACGAGTAGGGGAGGGCTAATAGCGCTAATAATCGTTCTTTTCTGTAAGCTAGATGTAAGTGCGACAGGTGGTGCCGGAGCGTGGGATCAACGTCGGAGATCTGTAACGACTTTCGTGTCGCAACGAGGGAAGGACGGACGCTTGGGGAGCGCCAGGCGAAGTGGTTGGCCGACGGGCGGACCGCTGGGGCCCGCCGCCGCGGAGGCGCAAGGAATGTCTCGCCCAGCACATCTAAGCCCGCCGCAGCAGAGATATAGAGGGGTACGGCACCGCTACTGCAGAGCGGATGCACGACCCAGACGCCTCTCCCGACGGTACCAAGGGCACCGAGCAGCATAGCCGTGGCCTGGCCAGCCCGGCTGATCCTGGAGTGGGCCCGCAGTCGAACAGCCGATTGAAATTACCGCGGGCAGACAGCGGATTGAGCGGTGCCGCGAGCGGAGCGGCACGCGCCACATTACGGCAGGGCGGAAAATCGCGAGCTTGAGGCGCATGCGCGGGGGCCCAGCGTGGTCCCGCCGGGCCGGTCACTCGTCACTGTCGAATCAGCCGCAGCCGAGGAGCCACCCCCGGAAAAGTGTCCCGACGCAGCCGAGCTACAGCGAGCGACCTTGTAAGATCTCCACTCCGGTGCTACCACGGTAATTAGAGCTCGATCTCGGTCCGAATAATTGTCGCGCGTGATTATCGATTAGAGTACCGTTGTGTCGGTCAGGTTATATCCTGCACGTGACTACCGGCTCCCGCTGTTGCGAGTGCCGGTGAGATTACTCCTGCATTCCAGCGGAGTGTGTGATCGCGAAGCGGCCGAGATCGAGCCCGGAAAAGTCTCATAAAGCCCTCCTCGGAAGCTCTCGCGGCCGGCAGTCAAATCGTGTGCGTGTGTTATTGCGTGTTCGTGAACGGAGGCGTATCGTGTACGTGTGAAATTGCGTATTTGTGAATCGAGGCGTGCCGTATGCGTTATACGGTATTGCGTGCGTGTCGTGGAAAGCCGTGTACGTTGTCGCGGACGTGTTGATCGCGTATATCGTCGCGGATGTATCGTGTTATCGCGAACTATCGGACATTCTGTCGCGTACGTGGCGAGTGTCGCGGAATATCGGGCGCGTTAGGGGCGCGTTTCGGCAGAGGTATTGCGCCGCGCTCCTGGAAGAGCCTCGCGGATATATTGCGTCGTCTCCGTGCGGGCAAATATCGTCGCGTTCGCTCAGCGGAGAGTTTCGCGGCCATACGGCCGGAATAATTCGGTATCGTTGTGGTGATTGAGGCATTGCGTTGCCTGTTCGCGGTCACGATCTTGGGAATTCCGTCGTATATTCGTGTATGTGTCTTCGCGGGCCGATTGCCGGGTACTTCGACTTATGTATTGCGGGACAATACCCTCGGCCCTGCGAATTCTCGTTTGTTGCGTGATTGCCGTGTCCTATTTCGTTTGCGACACATAACTCTCGTTCGTTCGCGTTCGGTTTCGTTCGTTGCGTGATTACCGGGTTCTGTCTCGTTTATGAAATACATTATATTCGTTATCGTTTCGTTTACCGAGTTCTGTTTCGTTTGTGAAGTATATTATACTCTTCATCGTTTCGCTTACCGGGTTCTGTTTATGAAATATATTATATCTTTATCTTATTATTTGCTGTGTGCTGATTGCGCTACGCTCCTTCCTCACCTCCCTCGACAAAGAACTGACACCCTGAGTTAGCGTTGGACAATCGCGTAAGGGATTGAGCTATCGAAACGTGGTGCGCGTAATCGCACCTGGCGCCCATTAGGATATTTCGTCGGGAGATTACTTTCGCGGATACCGGGAAGCTACCGTCTATTACGGGCAATTTGCGGCAGCGCCCCTTCGGCTGGCGAGACCGAAGGAAAACGGGTCGCAGTAAAAATTACCAAACTCACAGAAACTAAAAGAAAATAGTGATCTTCTGAAAGTAGAGATTTCAAGCTTTAAAACCCTTTTTTAAAACTTAAATTTCGTTCATTTTTAACGAAGATACAGCTGCTCAAATTTTGCCTAGTTTTTAAGAAAATTTAAGTGTTCCTTTAATTTTTGTGAGGAGTTTATATAGGTGTATTACACACAGGATATTTATTATTATGATTTAAAAAAAATGTATATATTTAATTACAAGAATAATAACGTAATCGATTATATACGTATTCAATTATGTTAAATATCAGTTAGGTGACATGCGATACAAGAGCATGCTATCGCAGTCCGGTAGCTCGTAATGCTTCGGCGTGATACGATCAGCTGCAATCGGCGAAGCTCAGCTTTTTCGCAGTCGAGTGGTATACGTTCTCCAGCGCGCACGTAACGGATTTGTGACGCGAAAGGACGTGTTCGTGAGTGAATCGTGAAGTGTGATACAAATTGTGTTGATTATCCATTGGCAAAATGGGTAATCATTGGAAATTACGCATTTCTCAACGTAGACTGTCAACAAATAAAAAATGGGTCAAAAGGTTAGTTCTTGTATGTATGATACGTACGAGGAATTGTTGTAATGACGCTTTTATGTTTCATATGTACGTATAACAGCAGTTTATAAATATTAAATAGTTAGGCCCGGTTGCACAAACGTCACATAATATTTGACCTTACCTTAACTCACTCTCCGTCTCTTTCTAAGAGGTTAGTTAGAAAGAGAAACAAAGTGAAGTTACGATTAAATATTATGTAACGTTGGTGCAATCAGGCCTTAGTGAGTCAATACAGAACACACATCAATTACATTAAATCTATAGATTCTATGCTAAAATTTCGCTTTCAACATCGTTGAATGCAAAATTATGGCAGTCATGTAAAATAATTTAATGCTCTGCGGTACAAAAAAATATGTTTTATTTATTGTCATAATCATTACATTACAACAATTCCTTCATACTATTTCATAATAACGAAAGCTAATGTACGTGTGTGAAGCTAGCATCTCAAATGTTAGCATCTCACAAATAAATTGCAATTTGCATCCGTAGTTCCACAGTCCCTGATAAGTTTTAACAATGGTCCCTATAAATGTATTATGAGAAATGAGATGCTAACTTCTAATAACACCTGATAGCATCTTATCGTATTTCGAATACATGATCTCACGGGGGAGTAAAATTCCATAAAGTTCAACAGTCGAGACATATTCTGTCAATACTTCTGACGACAGAAAATAATTTATAATTACAAAATTTATCTGATCCCGTATGTATTAATCTGGTGCAATGTTTTGTTAAAACTGAGTTTCGAATTTATTTTGAGGCTCTATTTTTAATAATTGTAGAGTTCTGTATATGTTAAACAAACAGTTCCGAGAGAAACGTTAGGGGAAAGAAATCGGTTCGGACAAAATAAAACGACAAGATCACGCTGCGTATTATTTTGTCTCATAGCTATTTACTACATCTTAACATATGTTTACATGTAGTTGTACATGAGTTGTGTAAAGAGTAAATTGCTATAGGAAAAAATAAAACGCAGCGTGATCTTGTCATTTCATATGAGTTTCAACAAAACATTGCGCCAGAATAATACATACCGGATCAACTCAATTTTGTATTTATAAATTATTGTCTATCGTTAGAAGTATTGACAGAATGTGTCTAGACTGTTGAACTGTATGGAATTTTAATCCCCCGTTATCATGTATTTGAAATACGATGAGATGCTATCAGATGTTATTGGAAGTTAGCATTTTATTTATTGAAATCGTCGGATCTATTGTTAAAACCTATCAGGAGCTGTGAAAGTATGCTGGATGCAACTTCATTTGCAATTTATTTGTGAAATGCTAACATTTGAGATGCTAGCGTTACACACGCAGCTAACATGTGGAAAAAAGTAATATTGAAATACATAAACACCATTATAATTGCTGTAAAATATATTTGAAATTTAGAAAAGAGTAGTAGATATTATTTTATATTAAAAAAAGTTGTATTATTTTATCATTTCACTATAAGAAGTATTTCAATATTACTCCAAATACTGCTCAAAAGAAATATGATAATAAAAATTTATAGACAAAATTGGTTAAAGTTCCAATAAGTATAACTTCATGAAAAATTATCGTACAAATATCATTTTTTTTCTAATTCAATAGTAAAGTGTCTACTATAACGAGCAATTATTGGACTTTTTTATTGTATGTTTCCTCATTATTCCATTAAACTAATGTTGTGATTTTAATATTAAACATTGCATAATTTGACTGAATAGACAGAGCTGTGAAAATCTTTTTCGTAAATTTGATCTACTGGATTAAAAAAGGTGATCTTTTCCTTTCAATATAAGAAGAAAATTTATAAGTACGATTTTTGTATAGAAATACATTGTTTCAACGTTATCCATATTTTTTTTGGTACTTATATACGGCAATTTGGTACGGCATTACTTGATGTGCATTGCGAGAAGGTTGCCGATCGGTTTTGTACAACATGCATACCCGCTCGCGAGTGCACATACAGGTGCACACACACATGCGCGTACACACAAACGCACGCACGCAACCACACGCACACACACGCACGCACACACATACAAAGATACATATACAAATAATGTGCAAAATCCAATCGGCACTCTTCCTGCGCATCAAGTAATGTTGGCGGTAAATGATAAAAAAACATATAACTTTTAAAAATGTATCTCCGTAAAAAAAACGTACTTATTAGTTACTGCATTAAATTGAAGGGAAAGGACCAAACTTTATAAAACCATATATAAAATTTATAAGAAACATTTTACCATCTTTATCCATCCAGCCAAATTACGCTATTTTTAATATTAAAATTATGGTCTCAGTTTTGAGGGATAATGGGTGACATCATACGATTAAAAAATCCAATAATTGTTCGTTATAATACACACTTTACTCTTGAATTGAAAGATAAATGTTTATAGGATAATTTAAGATAATTATCACGAATTATGCTTATTACAATTGTACCTAATTTTTCCTATAATTTTTGTATGCCATGTTTTTTTAGTAATGTATTGCAATAACAATTATTCACTTACCACGCGATTTTAAAAATAAATAACTTATGCATTTGACACAATAACATTTTGTTATACAATTTATTTACAAATATTACAACAGTCTCCAAGTTTTGTCAACTTGGTTGGTTTTGAACATTATATATATAAATTTATTAGACATTTCATTGTGCAAGTTTATTATTGTTTATTGTTTAAAAAAGAAAATCTATAAGAAAACATAAATTTTAATATTCTGTAATTGTTTTAATTTTACATATTTTATTGTAATATTTTTCTCGACACTCAAATGCATAAGTTATTTTACATAATTTTTAAAAATAATACTGGCAAAATTAAATCTTTGAATAGTAAGCAGTCTTTTTTTGTATTTATATATTTAATGAACTATAACAACTATAAGAACTATAAGAAAGTAATTATATGTAAACATTATTTTTATTATAATAATTCCAGAGACGTTTCGTGGGCTGGATATATATAAATAATTTTCAGAGGCGTTAATCGTAAGCTGAATATTTTAAATTAAGCTCCAGAGGCGTAATTCGTGGGCTGGATATGTCCAGAGGCGTTCATCGTGGACTGGATATATATAAATAAATTTCAGAGGCGTTAATCGTGAGCTGAATCTTATAAATTAAGTTCCAGAAGCGTAAATCGTGGGCTAGATATATCCAGAGGCGTTCATCGTGGGCTGGATATTTTAAATAAAGATCCAGAGACGTTTATCGTGCGCTGGATGTATAATTATTAATTGTTAGAGGCGTTTATCGTGGTCTGGCTAACTACTTCCAGAGGCGTTTATCGTGGACTGGATGTATAATTAGTAATTGTCAGAGGCGTTTGCCGTGGGCTGGCTAAATATGATCGTTTCCAGATGCGTTAATCGTGGGCTGGATATATTAATAATTTTCTGAAGTGTTATCGCGGGCTGGATATACTTAATTAATTTCCAGTGTCATGTACTAGCCAATTCCAACGTGAATTGATTGTCTACATGCCAAAAGCATGTCAAAAACATGTTAAAAGCATTTGTACTATTAAGTATTATTATAATAGCGTATATAAATCATGTGTAACGTAAATTATGTTAAAAAAAGACTGCTCTACTTGCTTAGTATAATATTCTGCCAGTATTATTTTGATCTAAAATATTCTATTTTTAATTACCATTATTAAATGTATTTATGTTTATTTGCAGGCGACAACAGCAAAGATTGGCCCAATCCGAAAGGAAAGAAGAAAGAAGTGCTGTTGAAGAATCCATCGATTTGTCTCAGTCAGTGAAATCACTGCCCGACACGATGTAGTACTGTTCGATGGACACGATGAATTCGGAAAACAGTACTACAACTATAAATGTAATGAAAGGTACGTACAAAAATATCCACAAATGCGAAGATAACAATACTCTTGTTATCAAAGGCGCTACAGATACCAATTGTATCGAAAAAAGCATGCATGAAGGCCGTCGCATTGAAACATTTTGTGATACTGGTGATGAATCCATCGATTTGTCTGAATTAGATCAATCAGTGTCCGACACGATGGATTTACAGAACAGTACTGAACAAGTATAGAGTTCTAAGGTACGTACAAAAATGTTGAAAATTGCGATTATGAACTCTTATTATCGAGAAAGCCCCTCTGGATGTAAACCGTATCCAAGAATGCATGCCTGAAGGCCGTCGCATTGTCGATATTGCTTTTATGTGGAATGAGATCCACAGAACATTTGACAACCATGCGCGAGGAATTGAGTGCCTATTTAGAGATTGGAAACTCATTAATTCTCGTCGCGTTGGTTTGTTGACGCAGTTGTTCTTCAAATGCCAAATGTGCAATTATGAAGCCAAAATCTGATCCGAACCTACAGAACCAGGCATATTGGATATTAATACAGCTGCTGTAGCTGCATCTATCACAACTGGAAATGGTTATGCCCAGTTGAGTGAGCAATGTGCAGCTATGAATATTCCCAGTATGTCTGAGGTTACGTATATAAAATATCGCGAAAATCTAGTCCAAGATTTCGAAAAAACAGCCCTGGAAAATATGATAAAGGCAGGCGAAGAAGAAAAACAACTCGCCTTAGACAGAAACGAAACTGTGAATGGTATTCCATATATAACTGTCGTTGCGGATGGCAGCTGGATGAAGAGATCGTACGGTAAAGCCTTCGACTCACTTTCCGGTGTAGGTGCAATAGTTGGTTATCGCACAGGGAAAGTTCTCTTCGTTGGCATCCGCAATAAATATTGCGCGATATGTGACATGGCTGATCGAAACGGTTGCGAACCGAAAACGCACAAATGTTACAAAAATTTTGATCGCAACGCAGCCTCTACAAGCATGGAGAGTGATGCCATTGCAGAAGGTTTCAAACTTAGCCTTTCCATGCACGGTCTTATTTATAAATCGGTTATAGCCGATGGAGATAGTAACGTATATCACTCCATCATTAACAATAAACCATACCAGGAACAGATGATAACGGTGAAAAAAATAGAATGCACCAATCATCTGCTTCGTAATCTTTGTAAGAAACTAAAAGCCGTTGCTGAAACGACTCAGCCAAAAAGAATGCGTGGCTTTATTAAGATACGAAATCTTATACAACCCAACATTTTAAACGTACGGAGAGAAGTGATGAGATTAGCTGCTTTACGACAAAAAGAAAACCAACCTCATCATCATAAGGCTATGAAATTACGGAAAGATATATTAAATATTCCGAGTCACATTTTTGGCGAACATAAACGATGTAAAGAACGCGGTCAAAAATGCGAAAATAGCGGAAATAATAATTACGTTCCACTTTTGAAACTGTATGGTCTGTATCAAAAAATAGAAAGCGCTATTACTTATTTAAGTGCTTATTCTGACAGCTTGCTCTTAAATTTAA
The DNA here is from genome assembly GCA_035220575.1 of Temnothorax rugatulus. Taxonomy (NCBI): domain Eukaryota; kingdom Metazoa; phylum Arthropoda; class Insecta; order Hymenoptera; family Formicidae; genus Temnothorax; species Temnothorax rugatulus. The sequence continues at coordinate 19,751 of JASTWL010000890.1, read as the reverse complement.
CCAATAATCCTGCAGAATCGTTTAATTCGATAATCTGCAAAGAAATTGGTGGAAAACGCATTAATTTTGGCAAACGAGGTTCGTACAATGATAGAATTGCGGGATCAGTTCTGCAACATAATACGCAGCAAGTCCTCACGGAAATTTATCAAGGCATGTCTAAAACTGTTCCTTCTATTGTCGAGAAACTAGAGAAGCAACGTCAAATAAAAATTGCGAGAACTAGAGAATCTCGACAAATAGATGGCAAACGAAAAAAATTTAAACGAGAATCAGGAACAGATCAATATTACGGGCCACAATCGCAAAAGCCAGATGTTCCACCTGATGTATTTGAAGAACGTCGACAATACCATATAAACAAATTGATTGAGCATAGAAATAATTGCGATCAAATTGAACGCGATACGAGAAAACAAAGTGAATCCGACCTTTGGTTATCGCTGAGACATGAAATGTTGACAGCGTCCAATTTCGGAATCGTTTGTCGCATGAGACCAACAATGTCTTGTGCAATAACAGTGAAAAATATTTTATATCCTCCGCCTATTGATACAGCCGCCATGGCATATGGTCGCGCTCAAGAAGGAGTAGCGAGGACAGAATTAGCAAAACTCAATAAAGATATAAAACTTTGCGGCTTATTTATTGATGATAAATATCCATACCTGGGTGCTTCTCCTGATGGACTCATTGATGACAATGGTCTGGTGGAGATTAAATGTCCTCTGTCGGCTGAACATTTAACAGTAGAAGAGGCCATTAAAACATTACCCGCCTTGAAAGGCATATTTGATAAAAAAGACCCAAATAAATTAAATCAAAAACATCGGTTCTTTTATCAAATTCAAGGCCAATTAAATATAACGCAACGAGAGTATTGCATTTTTGCCATATGGACACCGAAAAGTATGAAAATAGTGCACGTAGATAGAGACACTGCTTTTTGGGACAAACATATGCTGCCTTTCCTAACACGCTTCTATAACGAATGCATGCTTCCAGAAATCTTGGATAGTCGTTATACTAGGCATATGCCAATAAGGAATCCAAGATATATTATAGAAGCAAAGGAAGAAGCAGCTAAAAAAGCAATTGGTCGAAAAAGTAATCGGCAAAATATAATGAAGGGTGACAATATCATCGATGACGAAAACGAAACGTCAGACATTTTACCGATAGTTACTCCTGCAATACCTGAAAATATAGACCAGGATGATTGCGTTATTATTAATTATATAGGCAAGCGAGATATAAATGAAGAGGATAAGGCAAGACATAAAATCATTTTAGATGATATAGTTGCCGAAATTCCCAAGGTTAGAGAAAATGTTTTGCCTACAGACAAGCAATTAAATGACGAATCATTAGATCGCCTCTTACGAGTTATAAGAGAAACCTCTGTATTTGAAACTCAAAGTGTGCAATACCTAGCATTTCCTCACTTGATTGAACCTAGTCGTAGTGATAAAAGCATACAAATAATTGGAGGAAATTGCAGTGGTCACTGGCGTTGTATATTTTTTAATGCCACTAAACTTCATGTGTATGACAGTTTACCTGGCTGTACATACGAGAAGTTGGCAGACGAAGAGAAAAATTACATACATCTTCGTTATCCCAATATAAGCCAAAGTGATTTTATTTTTGAAAAAGTTGATACACAACCTGATAGTGTATCTTGTGGAATTTACGCCGCAGCTTTTGCCACAACTGTAGCCTTAGGAGGTAATCCTTGTGATAAAAAATATTCCAAGGACGTAAAGTGCATGAGAAAGCACTTTATGAAAATTATAGAAGGGAATAAACTGCTGCCTTTTCCAAGACGATGAAAATGTACGATCTAATATTATTTAAAAAGTTACGAAATATATCGTTGAGACATGCCTCAGTAAAAAAATTGAAAAAAAAGTAAATGTCATAAATGTCTATTCGGACGGTACTGATAATATTAAAAATCACAAGCGTCTGTCCTGAACGTCATTTACTAAATAAAATACCACAAGCATCTATTTTGATGGTACTGATTATAATAAAAATCAGATGCGTCTATTCTAATGCTGCTGACAAAATAAAATTTCAGAAGCGTCTGTTATGACGGTACTGATTTTTACAAATGTATCATTTGTACATTACAATCGGAGAGACGAGAAAATATATGGCTGCGTTCTCACGGAAATGGGCGTTGGAGGGGCCTATTTTATATCTCAATATTCAAAATCACATAATTTTGATTTTGTAATACACTTTCAGAAAAAAATGTACTATAAATATATTTGTCCCTTTATATCATAAATATATACAGTACATATATAATATATACATATATAATAATACATGTTTGTATTTTTTATTATTATTCTCAGTAAAATAAAAATATCAATAATACTGAGAGCATATGTTTATATACATAATGCGCATATATATATATATATATATATATATATATATATATATATATATATATATATGTTTATATACAGGATGTTTTTTAATCTTTCCACGCAATTATCTCCTGAACTATTTCTTTTTCGAAAAAATATTTCAAACAAAACTTACTCTGTTTCAAAGGGGATATCTTATTATAGATACAAGTCTTGTGTAGAAGTGCCTCTGAGATTTCAAGGTGGTTAATTTTTTTTAAATAAAAACCCTTATTTTTTATTGTTCCATTTATTTCTGCTAACAACTTTTGCTTGAAACATTTTTTATTTGCCTTTTGTATGTTATTGGAAAATTTGTTAAATTTTTAATATTACGATATATTCCAGTCAAAATACGAAAAAAGGGGGGAGTAGCTAGAAAAAATTGCAACACAAGGATTTATTATAAGTCATTGTGTTCAGAGAAATATACTGAACTACATATCCAAATTCCGCCATTTTCCGCTATCCCTAAGTATGTTCTTTATTAACAATTTATAAACAAATTCGTTTTTCTCCACAAATACGATAAATTTCTAAATTTTTGTACAGATCAAAGTTGTAGAGCAGACAAATATCTACAAAAAAAGTTCGTATGAATTTTTCGAAATATCTCATATTATTTGAGATATTTACAACAAGAGCTACTAGACTACGCGCGGAGCGGAGCGAAGTCCTAACAAGCATACGGTAGTCTCTACCGGTCGCTGCTAGTTGTTCTACAAAGAAATTGAGTTGGTTCTCGATACTGGTATGTGTCTATGTATATATATACATGTGTGTGTGTGTGTGTGTGTGTGTGTGTGTGTGTGTGTGTGTGTGTGTGTGTGTGTGTGTGTGTGTGTGTGTGTGTGTGTGTGGTGTACATAGACACATACCAGTAACGAGAACCAACTCAATTTCCTTGTAGAACGTGCAGCGACCGGTAGAGACTGCCGTATGCTTGTTAGAACTCTTCGCTCCGCTCCGCGCGTAGCCTAGTAGCTCTTGTTGCAAATATCTCAAATAATATGAGTGTTTCGGAACGGCAGGGAAATTTAGCAGTAAAAGGAAGTCTTAAGCGTACAGCATGAATCTCTGATAAAAACAGGAGCTTTATTGCTACTTCAGGTACATTGTAGATTTGGCTTTAGGTTGTATTTAAGATCGGCCCCTTTTCCCGAAGTTTTAAGGGCCCGGTCGAGGGGTAACTCCGGGATCACAATGGAGGGCAGGGCCTGCTTGTCGATCTTCTGCGTCGCGCTTCTCCTCTTCGGATCGGTCTGCTGATCTGGGAGGGCCTCCTGGCTCGTCTCCTCGGTCGGGGACGTCGTCGTCCGTTGCTGGAGCCTCGTGTAGATCGGTTTTTAGCCTCGACCACCACTGAGCGAACTTTGCTCGACGGGGGGAGGGGCGGACTCTACCGGGTCCACAGTTTCCTCAGGTCAACTCGAGCTTTCGCTCAGAGGAGTTGTAGGTGGATTCCGCTAGCTCCGGAATGGAGCGGGATTCGCACTGATTACTCTCTATCGCTATTTCCTCGACACCCGGTTTGTGTAATGTCACGGGGGAGTTAAACTGCGAGAGAGGAACGATTCCTTATGGGCAGGCTTGCCCTTTATGCCTCTTGTGTTGATATTGTGATCGCGCGAAAGACAGCCGCCCCGCGGCGACATGTGTTATCGCTCGCGGCGCGGGGTGGTGCCGCGCTCGCCCCACTTAGCGGGCAAGGGAGCGCAGAACGGGCTGCCGTGCTCGCAGGCGCGCCGTTCGGATTGCGGATCTGAACAATGAGATATTTCAAAAAATTCATACGAACTTTTTTTTGTAGATATTTGTCTGCTCTACAACTTTGATCTGTACAAAAATTTCAAAATTTATCGTATTTGTGGAGAAAAACGAATTTGTTTATAAATTGTTAATAAAGAACATACTTACGGACAGCGGAAAATGGCGGAATTTGGATATGTAGTTCAGTATATTTCTCTGAACACAATGACTTATAATAAATCCTTGTGTTGCAATATTTTTTAGGTCTAATCGTATTTTGACTGGACTAATATGTCGATAATTGTTTGTTGGAGGGAAAAGTGGTACAGTGAACTTTTTGTCTTAATTTAGTCTCAGGAATATGCTGTTGCAATAGTGCTTCAATTTTTGTAAACACTTATGTATGTTGTTACATAATTTATACGACAATATTTTCTATTTTCGGGCACTATTGGCAACAACATATTCCTGACACCAAATCAAGTCAAAAAGGCCTGTACCATTTTTCTCTCCGACAAATAAAGAGATCTCGCAAATAGTAAAAAATACAAATGTTACTTGTAAATATCATGCAAATAAAAAAATGTTTCGAGCAAAAGTTGTTCAAAAATTAGTAGAAAAAGATGGTACAATACAAAACAGGGGTTTTTATTTTAAAAAACATTACCTTGAAATGTCACAGGCACCTTCACTTAGACCTGTGTTTATAATAAGATGTCCCCTTTGAAACAGAATAAGTTTTATTTAAAATTTTTTTTGAAAAAGAAATGGTTTAGGAGATAATTGCGGGAAATGGAACACATATACCCTGTATATAATAAACACATATTCCAATATATATAATTGTCATAGACGCTATAATTGCGTATATGTACACATATGTGTATGTGTCAGGGATCGGCAAAAAAGATATTTTATTTTTCATTTTTTAATTATTCACGAAATTAGCAATAACAACAATGTAAATTTTTATGAAATTTGCAAAATTGGAACTAGTAAAAAAATTACTAATTACGTACAAATTAATATTAAGGAAAAAGTGAATAACTCATTATAAAAATAAGTAATTTGTCAGACACAAATTTCTAGTTGCGTAAAAATAATATTTAGGCAAAAATGAATTAATTTTTATTAAAAATTGGTAATTAGTAAAAATAAATTCTGTATTGTAAAAATAATTGATATTTTGTAAAAAAATGAATTACTACTTATTTCAAAATTAATAATTGGTGGAAAAATATTACGAATTTTTTCAATAATAAATAATTAATCTGAGGTTGTAACCGGACGCGGTCAGTTATAGGCTCGGGATGCGCAAAATATCTGCCTTTTCACGGTCGCCACTCGGTTTCACCTTCAAACCACCGAGAAGGATATGGTAAGTATCAATCAAATTATTCAAATAACTAATCTATCTTATTTTCAGGTTCCCGCCAACGATGGATGAGCACCACTGCTGCACCAGGATACCAGCTTCGCCGCAGACCAGGATCACCGACGATGGACTTCGATGGATCAACGACGACGTATGAAGTAAGTATAAGGTAAGTATTTTGAAATAATTGTTGATAAATATTTATAATAAATGAAACATTTATTCATTTAATTATTCACAGATGTTGTTCACAATTGTCACTCGCCACGAACGGCCGCCCGTAATCCTCTCTGTATCGACGGTTCGAGAACGTTGACTAGATCGTTGTTAATTGGTAACTGAGTACCTCTCACTTCCTGTTATGAGTGAGCACTTAACGCGTTTCGCGGGCGTTACCGGTTGTTGTGGATGACGGCGGCACTTCGAGAATGTTCGCGTGTCGAGAATATTCTAAGTCCCGATCGACCTTCGAGAATATTCTAAGTCCCGAACTCTCTACTCGCGCTCGCAGCGTGTTGCCGCTTCGACGATCCCCGATAGACTGCCTCGAGCTGTGTCGCTCGCTCCGGCTCCCCACCTTCGCGCAATGCTCCCACTCCGCGCTTTCTCCTTCGAGAACGTTCGCGTACGGCGTAGTGAATCACATGCGATCCCCTAGTGCAAACGTTCTAGAAGGCTCTGGCTGAAACTTCCACCGCCAGTACATTCTCGAAGGGCCTCTCTCCCGGTGCCGCTGCACCAGGTTTCCACTTTTCGCCGAATTGGTCTTACATCGACGTCCACCTGTGCGCAGCCCCACACGGAGGTCCCCGATCACGCTCCCGTGGGTTTTCCCAGGAGAAGATGTCCGGGGGACATCGGAGGTTTCGGCCGTTGACGCCGACGCTATAGCCGCGCTATTCCGAACCCGGTAGACGTCCTCCGGTACCGCGTTCCCGGAGAAGATGCCCCCGGTCCTAACTCGCTCGCTCGCCTTCGGAGTTTGACGCCGACCCGATATCTGCGTTTACCAGGTGTCAACTCCGTCGATTCCGTCGACTCGTCTCAGGGATGACGCTCGCACGCCGTTTTCGCATTCCCTCGCATGGGCCTCGACGCCGACCCCATCGCTCCGTCTCCCAGGTCTCGCGCATCGCGAATTTCGCGCTTCCTCCCGGAGAAGATGTCCCCGTCGCTCGTTTCCTTGTGCGTTCGCGCGCGTCGACGCCGACCTATGGGCGCGGCGTACTAGGTCTCTGACACCGTTCCCGACTCGCTTCGCCTCGTGGCGGACTCCCCGTTTCGCCGTTCGTCACCGCTGCGTCACACCTTGGCGCCGACCCGTGGGCGCCGCGTACCAGGTCCCGACAAGCGAATCAAACTTATTTCGCCTCGCAGCGGACTTACCGTTTTGCCGTTTTCTACCGCCGACTCGTACTTCGCCGCGAACTCACCCAGGTGATATACCACGTGTCGCGGGACCGTATCGCGTTCGAATAACTCGAAGACTACGTGTGGCTCAGCTCCTTTTACCGCGCTTCACTATATCGATTCGCGCGTCAAAATAATCTAAGTCCCGTCTGAGCCAACATCTTTGATAGAATGAAAATAGTAGAACTTGGTCTCTAAATGCGCCGATGCCCTACGGCGGGCGCTCTATATATGACTTAATCAGCTACTCGGCCAACGGGCCTTTACTTATTCTATTTCTTACATCTAAGTGCGCCGGACGGAATTTCTCGCTAACTTTATTATATAATTGACTCCCCGTCCTCGGAACGCTCTGCTATCTGGGAACTGATGTTCCCCAGATTACTTGGGCTCCCTGCTCGGATCGCAGGGCTCGGCTTCGCCCTTCGTTATATGATCTGGTGTTTCCGGCTTCGCCGGAGATGCCTCTCTGATTGCCCCGCTGGTCGCCTCCTGCCGGATCGCTGCCGCTGGGACCCTGTCGAGAACGATCATCGGGGACCCCGCTCGCGCGGGACGCGGCCTCTTAGCGGGCGGTCGCATACCTCCTGCCAGGCTCTGCACGGTCGTGACCGTTTTGAATGTCAGTTGTCCCCCCATGAGGACTACTGCGGGTGACCCCTTACGCAGGGGTCGCGACTGGGAAGCGTGCGGTTGCAAGGTAAATTATAAAACCTCAAGTAGGTATATTACTTATTTTACAAATTATTTTTGATATAAATAATTTAATTATTACATTACGTGGTACACAATAATTATAATAATGTTTATTATAATTATAATAACGTTAAATATAATTATAATTTATAACCGTTGTTATATTTAATGTTATTATTGCGATTCTCTATATTATACAGATATAAATACAAATATATGTGTGTTTATAAAAGATAAATGTATATATATATATATATATATATATATATATATATATATATATATATATATATATATATATAGTATATGTAAAACATTATAATATTATTGTGTACCACGTAATGCAATAATTATATTATTTATATCAAAAATAATTTGTAATATACTTGAGATTAAATTTACCTCAGATTAATTATTCATTATTGAAAAAATTTGTAATTTTTTCCCACCAATTATTAATTTTGAAATAAGTAGTAATTCATTTTTTTACAAAATATTAATTACTTTTATAATAAAAAATTTATTTCTATTAATTATCAACTTTTAATAAAAATTAATTTATTTTTGCGTAAATATTAATTTTTACGCAACTAGAAATTTTTGTCTGACTAATTACTTATTTTTATAGTTATTCACTTTTGCCTAAATATTAATTTTTACGTAATTAGTATTTTTTTAATAATTACTAATTTGCTAAGTCAATAACAATTTGTTGTTGTTGCTACTTTCGTGAATAATTCTGAAAATTGGAATTTTTATTTTTGCCAATTCCTAGTATGTGTATACAGTATACATATGCCTTACGCTTCCGACATTGCTTGCATATGTATATATCCAGTACTTGATATACATATATATACTGGAAGAATATTCAATGCGATGTTTAGAATAGGGTCCCGGTTGCACGCGGTGCTCTTAGCGCACACGTACACGCACTAGCAGGAATTTTTGTCCCGCGGCCGTTATGCATACATATGTTGACACACGCATAAGCGCGTATCGTACGTGTGACACTTGAAGCACGGAACCGAGCGAGCAGGGAGAGGAAAAATAGTACACGGGAAACTCTGATTTTGCGTCTTTAGCGCAAATCAGACAATTATGTATGCGTGTGTCTATACACGTATATGCCGCGGAACGTCGTTCCTGACGGTGCGTGTACATACACGCCACGCACTTGTGTGCGATACGAGAGTCATCTCAGTCATCTGTCACACACATGCTATCGAGGCCGTCGACACATTGCATGTGTGCGACGTGTCATGTATTATCAACACATTCTGAGATAGACCGGTAATGTAGAAAACGGGAGATTTAGAAATGTCGATATTATCGACATTTTTAGTTCCGCTTAGATGATGGCGCTATCCCGTCGGAGTTCGGCCTCCGCTATAGGATCCCCTTAACTGCTAAATAAAAGAAAAAAGTACATAATTACAAAAATATTGTTGCGCTCGCCGAGACCGCGATCACGTCTCACCGCTCGCACTCTCACTCACTCACGCAACCGGCACTCGCGGTAAAAGAGGCTACTCAATATTAGAAAAGGAAAGACTCGTTTATTAGAGCAAACGGATTAAAATACAGAATCGAGCCGTCACGTTCGCTCGGAGACGGAGGCCCAGAACAAACAACAACAAAAAGTCGTCAATCGATAAATCCATAACAGCTGGTCGCAACTCGCTGCCTTGTAACGGGCGTCAGAGCACGGGCGCAACAATATAAACAATGTTTTGTTATACAGATAGTATTAACATTTTAAACTAAAATATTACAGTTGCCTTTGTGAAAAAAAACTTGTACAGATTATAGTACACACATACTTACATATATAAGCAACAGGTGTTGTACAAGTTAAGCTTACCAGAAAAATTAAATACAAAGCAATAATACTGAGAACGACAGAAGCAAAGACGACAAAAGCAAATTAAACGACATAAGCAAAATATTATATTAATTTTTTATATCCCCCTTTACATCTACATATCGGAGAATCTATTTTTATTGATTGTTCTGTGTTATTGTTCAAAAATTTAAGTAAACAGTTACAACATAATATATGTCCGCAAGTTACAGCACCAAAAGACTCCATAACGATCTCATCACAACATATCGGACACTCTAAAGGCTTATATAATTTAATGTGCCGACGCTTACACTTTGCTCGCGTACAAATGTTTTTTTTTTTAAGTCACCACATATATCGGTGTTCTGTAAGGTTCGGCCGACTTCTCTTTTTAGATTTTCGGTTGCTTTGCCGGTCATCATGTAACGATACTGTTCCGCACTAGAACAGTGTAAAAATGGGCAATCCTTGGCGCTACACGAATTATTTTGATATTTGTAGCAATATCTGTATGTATGTACCAAACCGCAATCCAAATTGCTGCAGCAACCTCTTTCAAAATTTATGCATTTTTTAGCAAATTGTTCCCTGAAACATTTTTGGTATACGAGTTTAATACGAGATTATGAAACCGAATAGAATCGTATAATCACAAAAAGTATTTTGAAAAATCTTACCGTGAGCCGTAAAAAGACATTTTCACGATAATAGCCACTTAAACGGGGAATATTTCAGCGGAGACTGCGTGAAAAAAAAATTGTACAGATTATAGTACACACATTCTTACATATATAAGCAACAGGTGTTGTTTGTTAAGCTTACCAGAAAAATTAAATACAAACAATATTAATTAAATACAAGACAATAATACTGAAAACGACAGAAGCAAAGACGACAAAAGCAAATTAAACGAAATAAGCAAAATACACCATAAGCGAGGTTAAGGGTCAACGGTCGACAGTGGTCGACAGGAGACACGGTGGAGACCCCACGCGGCAAGCCATGAACTACAAATCATAAAATCCATATGGCTGAGTTTCCACTGAGCGCGTCACGCGTCGCGTCATTATGAGTTAACCAATCAAAGCATCCCATTTTATTACATTATTTGTAACGAGATCAAAATGGGATGCGACGCGTGACGCGTTTAGTGAAAACTCAGCCTATTGCGGCCAAAATAATGAGAAAATTGCACTTTAACTGCGATATTCATTATCAGCAGCATCGCCTTCAAACTGCTACAGAGCGATTTTTTGGAAAAATGGTCAAAATAAATTTTCGAGTTTTTATTTTGACCGATTTTCTCTGCCTTGCATTAGTGCTGGTCTACAACGTTGTGTTAAGGGCCTTGGCACATAGAAAAACTTGTGACGTGACAAAGTCACATCCCTGGCCTGGATGGTAGGCCGAGGGAGACGTCAAGGCGGGCGGAGCACTAGCGTAGGGTTAGGTTAAGAATTTGCGAGACTTACAGGTTACGAGGCGGTGCGGAGCAGATGGCCCCGAATTTATGTACCGACGTAGGTCGCACCGAGGGATCAGCAGGCGAACAGCTGGAGGTGCCGGGGACGGACGGCCGGCGGGCGGGGCACGCAGGGGCCCATAGCCGGTATAACGCCTGTCGTGGAGGACGCTGGCCCACTACACCGAATGACCCGCGCACGGAGGAACCGGAAAGGGGGACGCCCCGACGAAGGTCCCCGTCAAAGGGAAGAACACCACCGGAATTGCGCCACTGGTCGACGAGCCATGGCCTGGCCAGCCTGGACAGCCGGACCCGCCGCCATATTGGTACCACCGCCGGTGGACGGAAGCGGACGCGCCCTGGTCGGGCGCGGCGCTCGCGTAAGGGCAGCAGCGACAAGGCGACAGGGTGTGCAACCCCGGCGCGCAGGCGCGCGGGCCCTGCGTGGTCAGCGCCGGGCCAGAGGACCGACACTGTCGTGCGAGCCGTCGTTTTGGAAGGTGCCACCCCCAACCCTTTGAGACGACCTGTTGCCGGCGAGCGGAACGAGCGAGAAATTGTAAGGCCACTGCACAAGCACCGCAAGTAAGATCGTAGCAATATCGAGGTCGTCCCGGGAGTCGCGTTGTGCCGCGAAAGTATGTGACTCGTTTAATTATCTCGAAAGGAATACCGCGGGAGGGCCCGGCCGGAAAAATGCGTAATCGCCCGTTTCGGGAGTTCGGGTGCGCGGCCGCCGGCAGTCAACGCGTTTAATGGCCGTGTCGTCGAGCTCCTTATCGTTTCGTCGAGTGAATTGTCGTGTTGTCGGGATGCGTTAAGTGCCGTATTGTATCACTTCGGATTATGGGAAGCGGTGAGATACATTTCGCGTGATCGAGCGGTCTTGGGCGAGGTGTCCTTCGTACGGGCCGGACACCGTATCAACGCGGGGCCGCATTGGATCCGCGTGATCGCGTCGTGGCGTGCAGGACACCTTCGCATTTTGTGTTGCGGACCTCGCGAGGCGTCGCACGCGAGTGCGAAATCGCGGGGCTCGCGCAATCATAAAGATTCGCGGCCATTTCGGGGCTCGCGGAATCATAAAGATTCGCGGCCGTTTCGGAACTGCGAGATCGCGTAAGGTGTCGAGAGATCATTGTATCGCGAATTGTAGCCGTATTGTTCCTGTTCGAGGTCGTATCGTTTCGTGAGTTGTTCGCGGTTATTTGCGTTGAGTTGTGAAACTGCTGCGTCGGGGTATGTGCGTTGAGTTGTAAAAAGGCTGCGTCAAATTGTGATTAATCGTTGTCGGTACCGCGCGAATCAGGATGGGATTTTGTCATAATCTAGATGTATGTCAGTACCGAGACACACGGGGTGGGATTTGTTGTAAATTACTCTTGAGAAACAGGTCGCTCTTAGCGTACTTCGGTCCGAAAAGTATCGCGTTCGCGGCGTGAACTGTTGCGCCGCTATTATGGCCGAAATGTTCTATCCTATATGCTTTCTCATTAAATCTATTATTTTGTTATAATTGTGGTGTGTTAATTGCGCTGCGCTCCCTCTCCTCCTATATCGGACTCAAGCCTGAGATAATTGAGATTTCGTGTATCGTGGTGCGAAAAATCGCACCTGGCGCCCATACCAGGTTTTGCGAAGTATTCGGTCGAGCTACCATCGGTTGTGAATTAACGTAGAGTCCTCTAAAGACGTTGGCCATTCGGTAAAAGTGACGGCGCCCTCCTTTTTGGCCGGCGAGACCGAGCGGACATCGTCGTCGTCATCACAAACTTAAGCAGTAAAACTTAAACAGTAAGAAATCAACAGTATGGATTCGCTACCGCTTAGGGCCGTGCCTTAAGTTCTTCACTGTGATTGGCTGATTTGCTTACTGCTTGAGTTTTACTGCTTAAGTTTTTCTATGTGCCAAGGCCTTAAAGAGATTTAAGCTCTAAGCCGTAAGAAATTGGCCAATCACGGTCGAGTATTCTCCTCACATTCCATTGTGATTAGTCAACTTCTTACGGTTTAGAGCTTAAATGTCCTTTAAGCAAGGTTGTAGACCAGCGCTTACGTCTACACCTACGATAGACGTAAGCGCTGTCACGTCTTGCGACACAGTCACCGGTAGATTTTCGCCACATAAAATTTTTCATTTCATTTCCTTGTTGCACGGCACCTGAAAGCAATGTTAAAATATAATATCAATGTCTAACCTAACCATTATAAACTGTCCCAGCACACGCATAACGTAAAACAGCTGTCGAGTTAAAACGCGTTCGTAAAACAGATGATGAATTAACCAGGCCTTAAGCCGCCGCCTAGTAACAAGGCCTATCTTCATGAATGACATGAATAAACCCTAGAATTTTGGACAAATGATTATTAAACCGTTAAATTTTTCCAAATTATCCTTGCAATCGATTGTTTATTACTATTTATTGCTAATATAGCCATCACGAAAATTTTTATGTAATATAAATCCATTTTGACCTACGGATCTAACGGAAAGTAAAGTATGCCCGACATAGACGCGTTAATAAAATTAAATTAAAAAGGAAATCGATTAAATAAAAATAATTTAACTATAGAAACATAATCTTTCACGCCTAAAGAACATTATTACAATAAATAATAATTGTTCCACGATACCTTCACTATGCATAATTGTTATAAACAATTAAAAGTTTATTATCGGACCAAACTAATATGACTATTGAAGACACCATAAAAAGTTAAACAACTTTCGTAAATAAATTATTTTCCTATCTTTTAAAAGAAGCTAATTAACAATAAAATTTATTATAAAATTAGTTATAAAAATAATTAATAAACCCACTATAATTACTCAGTAGAGCATGTCAATTAATCCTACAGAAACTCTCACTTCATATCTCTTTTCAATTCCGAGATATAAATAAAAATTACGGAAATCCATAAAACACAAATGAACACCCTAAAATATAGTCCTTAATTGTCTGAATACAACAAAAGAAACCCCATCTCTCTATCTCTTACCGTTTCCGAGTTATGAATTATTAAAAACAAAACAAATAGCTTCCTTCGCCAGTAAATAAATTCAAAACAGAAGTCGTTTTTGTTCGACCCAACTGGCCAAATAATTGATATATTTAAATTCACAACGTTTCGACCGCAATTTCGGTCCTTCTCAAGTGATTAATAAAGCCATGCATCCTCAAAAACCGCGTACAAAATATCCATTACGTCGCTGACATCGTGCCCTAACCACATCATGCATACGTAAAGCTAAAAAGTGAAATAAACTCACGATAGTCAAAAAGATAAAATGATCGCTCAGAAGTCATAAGATAAAAAGTAAGAATAAATAATTGAATTGTTAAGTTAAATAATGTACAAAGTAAAATGAAAAGCTTACATATTCTGTGCGTCAAAACAAAAAATGAGGACGGTACAGCGTAGAACGCAGAAACGTCGCAAGCCATATCTGCGAACACATCCGTACAGCGTGACAGACGAAGTCATACTAAATGACCGATACATAGCAAATAACTAGATGTGTTCACAGGTGGAAACGAGCAGAAAATAAGTGTAAATTAAGTGACGCCAATCACACGGTTGTAATTCGCGGGCAGACTTTCTGTGTCTTTTTGAAGATTGATTGCGCAATCGCATTTTTTAGTAAAAAACATCTCTGAGATTTCTCGTTTCTTAAAGTGTCGCTCCTTATATAAAATTTTTGGTTGTTGCCAATTAAAATCGTGGTTGTGCGTGAGACGGTGCTTACTAACCACGGAATGATTATCACTATTCTTCCTAATATCACAGAAATGTTCCTTAACGCGTGTCTCTAGGTGCCTTTTTGTTTGACCAATGTATGCAGCGTTGCAATTGGCACAATCAATCTCATATATCAGCTCGGTCTGTTTAAGATTCGGTAGCCTATCCTTCCCCCTTCTAATAATACAATCCAACTTTTTCGGAATGGTGAGGAGAACCTTAAATTTTGCATCACGCATTGTACGGCCAACACCGTCACTGAGACCCTTAATATACGGTATAGTGATAAATTTCGCTTTATTAATCACTTGAGAAGGACCGAAATTGCGGTCGAAACGTTGTGAATTTAAATATATCAATTATTTGGCCAGTTGGGTCGAACAAAAACGACTTCTGAATTATTAAAGTTTCATGTCCGCCATTTTAAACTTTTTACCATTTGAACTTAGGAAGATCGAATCACTTCTATATTAATATTCTTGGTCCTTTATACATTTTGGCTATAATGAATTTCATTTTAGAACGAAAATTTTGCCATTTAATTATTATGTTGAAAATGGAATCTTTTATATTTTCAAACATCAATAGCGTTAACCCTACCTTTCTATAAGTATGAGATTATACGACCGTGTAAGATATATACAATCAAACAAAGGGAAACGCCGTAATCGGTCAGGACTGGATCTTGCTTGTCCGAATAATATATATAAATTCTTGAGTGACTTTTTACGTACACTCTTTGCCATGGCGGACCACGCGCCGTTACCAACGGTCATAACGCAGTCTCAACCAAAGCCAGAACGATACAATCACACAATTAAATTGATATCAATTTAATTATATTAAATACATATAGGATAGGATACAGGGGATATAAAGAAAATGTTGCGAAAAATAACACCCCAGCCAGGATTCGAACCTGGACCTCCCTCATTCCGTGACGGGCGTCTCACCAATTCGACCACCGAGGCATGTGGTGATATTCATCGCAACATTAGTTATAAGGAAAAACGTCTTTTTCGGCGACGTATATAAACAATAAGTATGAGATTATACGACCGTGTAAGATATATACAATCAAACCGTGTAAGATATATACAATTTTTTTGAATATCACCACATGCCTCGGTGGTCGAATTGGTGAGACGCCCGTCACGGAATGAGGGAGGTCCAGGTTCGAATCCTGGCTGGGGTGTTATTTTTCGCAACATTTTCTTTATATCCCCTGTATCCTATCCTATATGTATTTAATATAATTAAATTGATATCAATTTAATTGTGTGATTGTATCGTTCTGGCTTTGGTTGAGACTGCGTTATGACCGTTGGTAACGGCGCGTGGTCCGCCATGGCAAAGAGTGTACGTAGAAAGTCACTCAAGAATTTATATATATTATTCGGACAAGCAAGATCCAGTCCTGACCGATTACGGCGTTTCCCTTTGTTTGATTGTATATATCTTACACGGTCGTATAATCTCATACTTATTGTTTATATACGTCGCCGAAAAAGACGTTTTTCCTTATAACTAATGTTGCGATGAATATCACCACATGCCTCGGTGGTCGAATTGGTGAGACGCCCGTCACGGAATGAGGGAGGTCCAGGTTCGAATCCTGGCTGGGGTGTAATTTTTCGCAACATTTTCTTTATATCCCCTGTATCCTATCCTATATGTATTTAATATAATTAAATTGATATCAATTTAATTGTGTGATTGTATCGTTCTGGCTTTGGTTGAGACTGCGTTATGACCGTTGGTAACGGCGCGTGGTCCGCCATGGCAAAGAGTGTACGTAGAAAGTCACTCAAGAATTTATATATATTATTCGGACAAGCAAGATCCAGTCCTGACCGATTACGGCGTTTCCCTACCTTTCTATCTAAATTAATTGGATTAATAAACGAAATTGAAATTTTAAATGTTCGTTTCACGAATCTGAGAGAGACAGACTTATGCGACACACGTTAACACAAGGATAGCTTAATACATTTGCCCTATGCATTAAATTGGCATACGGAGAGCCTTATGTGAATTATAATGAGTAAGACGAAGACATACTTATGTCACATACAATGAATAAGACGAGGATAGCCAATAAGATCCACAATAAAAATTAAAATAAAAATGAAAACAAATAGTTGAAGATAAAACAATCATAGAAATGCATTCTTTTACAATTATGGAAGACTACTACATGGAAATAACAATTACTTCATTAACATTTTTAAAGAGGAATTGTTATAAACAATTAAAATAATATCATCACCCACCTTAACTAATCATATGGTCAAAATCACCCAAGGAACTAATTAACTTTCATATATATAATATTTTCATATCTCTTAAAATAAATTAATTAACAACAAAAATTAATAACAATATAAAAACTAAAAGAGATCAACGAAAACTGTATAGTCACGTATAGGGAATGACAATTAGAATCATTTGACGAAAAAACATTTACTCAATAATTGCTTATTTTTGCAACTTACTTTTATAAACAATTTTAAACAAATTATTAATCATGTCAACAAATATTTTTAATCTGTGCCCCTGTGCATGTATAACAATCTTGTATAAGCTAAAAATCTTGTCACTCCATTAATATAAATTACAGAAAATTCCAAGCGGAAAGTCACCCGTTATAAGGCAAATGGCATTAAAACTGCCCCTTGACATAGTTATATACATATATATATGTCTAAAGACAGTTCCAACAACATCAAGTGCAAAATTTTGAAGACTCTTATAGTGCGTTCGAAAATAGGTTCGGCTGGTGTTGGGAAAAATAATAAAGTTGGCAGTATTGAGAATTCCCAACACTGTTCGTTTTCTCCCAACTGGGAAAAGTTGGAGATTGATAGAATGGGGGCAACTAGTGCAGATATTTATTTGTATCGGTCTCAACGCCTTTTGTGAAACCTATTGCTAGTACTGCGGCCCGATTCTGAAACGCATACGAAAATAACGCTGTGTGAACATTGATTAGTGTATACTGCTTAGATCGTAAATTATACACCAATCAGTGGACCGTGCAACGTTATTTACACATACGAAAATTTTTCGTATGACTGAAAGAATCGAGTCCCTTGTCAGTATCGGTCTTTTTCTTGTCATATAATTTTGTACGTTGAACGCAATAGGTTATGTTTCACAAAAGGCGTTGAGACCGATACAAATAAATATCTGCACTAGTTGCCCCCATTCTATCAATCTCCAACTTTTCCCAGTTGGGAGAAAACGAACGCAGTGTTGGGAATTCTCAATACTGCCAACTTTATTATTTTTCCCAACACCAGCCGAACCTATTTTCAAACGCACTATTAAAGTATGACAGCTAAAAATATACCGTTTATAGATATTAAAACTCACAGTCCTTCCCAAGAAACCCGTACATAAAACATAATTTTCACTAAACTCCTATACCTAATTAATCGCACAAATACATACCTCGATTTATGCTATGACACCCTATAATAAAAATTCGAGGAATCTCCACCCATTTCTAATGCATGCAGTATTATTAACATAATATTAGAATCACCATTATTGTTACTAACAACACTTTTATTATTACATATACTAGAATTAATGTTAGAATCGATCGTCAAGCGCTGAAACGTTACTCACGAACCTGAGAAAGATCAAATGTACTGCGCATTATGTTAAAACACGAATCTGAGCGAGATGCGAATAACGCATAAGCCTATAGGAGAGAGAGAGAGAGAGAGAGAGACGTATATGCCATAATGTCTATAAAACAAGGAGAGCAATACTTTTCACGCTTTAGACATACTATTAATGATTTTAATTGTACAACTGAACTATTTTACTTTATGTAAAGTATGTCTAAGGAGAATATAATAATAATTACATACATATTTTCACATTTCAGAATTGGATTATTAAAGATTCCTTACATTGTGTTTTATAATACTATTTCATGATAAACTGCGTATCGCTCCCATTGTAAAATCATTATCAAATAAAGAATAGAAATAAGAGTCAGATGAATCACTGTATGACTCATGCGAGTGTAATCTAGTCCGAGCATAGAATGTGACCATATATGGGCATGTCGAAGCAAAGCGAACCGCATGACCATATAAGGAGAGAAAGTTAGAACGTAGTTTGATGATTCATCATAGTGCGAGTCTAGATCTAGCCTGGCTAGCGAGCCCCATTACCATATAAGGCAAAGAATTCAGAGACACCGCCCTATGACTCATTGCGATTTACCTCCACTACTATTTCCAGAAATGTATAAAAACGTAAGATTTTCACCTCTCAGCGGAGAGTGTGGAACCGATCAGGAAAGAACACGTATCTCACTGTTCCACCCCTTCTAATAGAACACTTGTACCGAAACTCGGAAATAAAGCTATACTCAAGAGCAAAGAGTTAAAGCCATCATTGAATATTCACCTAATATCCTGATCAACTCCAAGGAGCCACAGCCCACGAGAATACAGCTAATTATCCTGGGATTTCACTCCCTTAACCAGCGAAGAAAGGACCCATCAACGAAGGACGTTCCGCCGGATCGAGCAACCGTATCACCCGGACGTCACACGGGTTAAATATCAACGCTAACAATGACAACCGTAGAGCTAATGCACCGCCGTACATAAGTTTGCGAGATGCAGCCGAGACAATTCTCCCTTTTGATGGAAAAAATATGCCTGTTTTACAATTCGCGAATAGTTGCATGCACGCTAGAAATATGATATCTTCTACCGCGGAATATGGATTTGTTCAAATGATTAAAAATAAATTAATCGGTCCTGCATTGAGGGTGGCATTAAGTGGAAAATATAATGATATAGAATCTTTATTGGCAGTCTTAAAAACTAGATTTGCTCCAATTTATTCTTCGTCACAATTGCACGGGAAACTTGCAAAGGTAACTCAACATCCCGAAGAATCAGTGGTGGATTACGGCAGCCGAGTATCAATGATCCTGCAACAGTTAAAATCATGTTATCAAACTGAAAATTCGAATCAGGCAATACAATTTTTAAATTCTGCTGAAAGTAATGCCGT